>CAUHTR010005179.1:0-23653 GCA_959609185.1 Schmidtea polychroa | reverse complement strand
ACTTGAAGCATTGACTGTACAGTATTTAGCCTGGGATTTCCGCTGGATCGTTTTTCTCAAAAGATTTTACTTAATCTTTATCGTTGAATGAATATGTTTGCTGTTTAGAATGTTTCGTGTGGGTTGTTAGGTTTCGTTATAGTGTTGCAACCTACAAATTTTTATTCAAATTTTCAGTAGTTTTTAAGTACAGTCCCCACCTTTTTGTGTTAAGTTTTAGTAGTCGGTAGGAATCTTCGAATGGTTTTTTTTATTACAAAGTAGTATGTAGTTAAAACTGTTTTGTCCTCTGTTTTAATGTTCATTTTCTATTTTAGGATTCATTTTGGTTTGAATTCACTATAGCCTATTGTTATTTATTCTGTTATTTATTTTTTTGTTTTCGCTATGTATTTTAGTAATGGTAAATTTGTTTCTCTACTGAAGACTTTGTACGCAAGACTGTTGTTGTCGATTGTATTCGAAGTGTTTCTTAGTCCAGGTAGCATTGTTTTGTGTAGCCTTTATTCTTGTGAATTGTATGCCGTTTTTCAGTTTCGTTTTAAGTTGTAATTTTTGCACAGGATTTCGAATACTTGTGATTCAAATTGTATTCCCTGGTCTGTAATTATTATTTTAGGATGACCACAACTCTAGGTTGTTACTTGTTTTAGCGGTATTTCTTTGAAGGTAACTGCTCCAAACCATTTTGTTTTTCTGTCTATTATTGTTAGTGGGTATTGATAACCGTTATTAGGTGCTAGTGTTCCTACTATATCAATGCGAATCATTCGAAATCGTTGGCTACTTTAAAAGTTTACTTTTTGTGTTACTGGCTTTTTTTTTGATGTTCTGTTGAATTGGCAATTTTTGCATGTTTTTGCAAAGATTTTGATTTCTATTTCCATGTTTAGTCAAATATATCTGTTGTGAATTATTTTATACGTGGCTCTATTTTCTGGGTGGTTGATTATTATGCACTTTTGAATTTCTTTGGTAGTAGAAGTCTAGGTGATTTTTGTTGTTGACATGGTAACTTAATTCATTGATTTTCTCTAATTTCAGGGTATTTTGTATGCAATTCTTTGCGTGTTACTACCTTTTTGTTTTGAATCTGTTCAGCATCGATAACTTCGCTAAATTCTGTTCTGCTGCGAGAAGTTCTCAATTGAAAGTTGAATACCTCATCTGATGTCGCTTCTATTGCTAAACCTGAACAAGCTGTTCCTAGATTGTAATCTAGTTTCAAATTTGGGTATCTCAACAATGTTACTTATGGCAGGCTTTCTTTTATTTTGTCGATCCAATTGACTTTAACATTTCTTCTGATTTTTATTATGTCGTCTAAAGGAGATTTTACTTTACAACAGTTTGGTATGTATGCATGTTAAAAGTTTACCAATCCTAAAAATCATCTGAGTTCTATGTTTATATTTGATAGTTTGAATTGTTGAATAGAATTTCTTTTCTTTTTTATTGTTTTTATACCTTTTCATTCAGATTGTGTCCAAGGGAATTTTTAAAGTGTGTATCAAGGAAAGACACACTTGATAAAAGACTGTACCGAAATATCGTGCAACTAATATATTGTTTTGATCTATAATTTTACAAAAAAAAGACAACTGGATATTACAAAATGAAAATTCTATAAAACTCAACATAGTAAAAGTTACAATAAAATACCTCAATGAAATTATTTAACGTTCAAAATAATTATTAATCTTTTAAAATGAACATTTTAAAAATTCTTTTAACAACATTTTTATCATCATTTTATCAACCTTTCGTAACAAACTTTCAAAGAATAAAATCTATTTATTTTAAAAATTGTAAAAAATAGTTTCACATAATGTAAAATGGGCCGATGAACATTTCGAAATTTAAAAATAGACTTTGAAAATAAATTTAGAATTCTCATTTAATTATTCATGTTTTATTTTCTCTCTAATTTTGAAGTATGTAAGCCGGTTAGAATTGACAATTTTCTAAAATATCCGAATTTATTTAAACATTTATAAAAATATTTATTCACATTACCTGTTGGTTATGATAATTATTCAAAGAATCATTTATTTTTTTAATTCTTCTATTTTTTTCATCTTTGCACCATATATTCCATTCGGCATGATTTTGCCGATATAAATCTATATAATTATATCTCGACTGATAAAAAGTGCCATCATTTTTCGATAGATTAATTGGATAAAACAATGATAAATCTAAATATTCCTGGGAGAAGTTTCCATCGGTTTGATCTGTAACCTGTATATATTTTGATATTGTGTAATGCCATAATGGAGCTTTAAGAAATATTATTGTTAAGTGGCGCGTTTGCATAAAATGGGGCCCTAGCCGCAAAGGTTTATCGGGGTCTTTAACCCTTTTATACGGAGTATACAATATATTGTACACAGTTTTGTGTGCTGAATATCTGTTGTACCTTTTCGAAAATATGTGAGAAGTACTTTTTAAGAAAATTGAAATTTGTTCTAGTACATTTTAATAATTAAATTATTTTTTTATTTTTTTGCATAATTTGAGTCCCCTTACTAGGTTTGATGGTCTAGATAATTAATTTACCCACAGAATTAATTCCCGAATGAAAGGGTTAAGAATAGTGATGTATAGCTTAAATGATGTATAGTTTAAATAGCTTAAATCTATGAGATTTTAACACTAAAATGACCGAATATTCACACTAAAACATTCAACACGTAAGGTGACTGTAGGTGACCGTTGCGGGTAACAATTTCGACGTTATTTTACATAAAAATGAATTATGAGCCAAAATGAACAAAGATAAATTATAAATTATAATAATATACTTTTATGTCAATGCTAAAGTGTAAAAATTTAAAATATAAAATATAGTTGATATTTAAAATATAATATTAAAGTCAAAATTCAAAAATGTTATTTTTTATAATTAATTTTTTACATCATTCGTTTGGGACCCTAACAGCGCACCTTAGTGCAAACGCGTCACTGTTATTGTTACATATTTTCCAAACAAATTATATTTTCATTATAAATTATAAATATATTTTTACTCATTATTCATATTCAAAAAACTAACCGTAAAAACAAAAAAAGCTTTTAAAACTCTTTCTGTATCTAAATCAGTGGTTCTCAATTAATATAAAAGCGCGGAACACCATTCACAAAATTTTTTTACGAGGAACACTGACAAAAAAATACTTGCCCACAATGAGTGACCAATCACAAATTACTATAAATCTGTCGTAAACGCAAACAATGCCTTCTTATAAGCAAAGAAAATACCACGCGCAACAATAACAAGTAATAAAAACACTTTTACATTTGTATGTTTATATATCTGTGTGACGGCTTTCTTATTGAATCATCTTATAAGAAAATTAATTGAGGTTTTTGATGATTTGTATCTTAAATGCAAATTTAAAGATAAAATGTCATTTTTTTCGCGGAACACGGGTTGAGAACCACTGATCTAAAGTGACCAGATATTTTTTGTTGGAATGCGGGAAACTTTCAAATTAAAACCGCATAATCCGGGACGCCTGGTCACTTTATACTAAACTTATGCACAAATACACACTAATAACGTTTACATTGTAGAATACTATGACAAGAACACTATTTTTATTTCTTCGCTACAAGAATGTGTATATTTCATATTTATATTGTATAAAGACTGTTTACTGATTATTTAACCCAGCTGATCATATTGTACACAACTTACAATGTACAATATTCTATTATATAACAGTTACGTATCTATTTCGGAACACTTCCCGCGACAGTGTTCAGTAGGAGATAAACAACCTGGGATTCAGGTACGTCTGATCATTTAAACTTAGTGCATTGTTTATATACTGTGTTACTGATGTATTTAAACAAATGGACACAGTAGTCAGATTTGAATAAAGCATTGTCAACTTGATTTCACTAGCAGTTTATATATTAAATTCTTTAATTGCAAAAGTTACTTTACAAATAGATAGTAATAATAAGGTAAGATGTGCAATACGGGACACTTTCCGGGACAATTTTCAATGCAGGACATACGATTTAAATCCGGGACGATCTGGTCACTTTATTTATATCTCACAATATGTCATTCTCTTAAAATTAAAATTTCAATATGCGTTGCTCAATGCTATGAAATATTTAATATTACGCTAAATCATCTAGTTAAGAAATTACTTTGAAAGGAACATTTTATTAATATTTTGAAAATATTAATAAAATTGAAATTTTTCAAAAAAGTTAATTAGAGTACCTTCGATCGATCTGAAATATTCTCGATGGAGGAATCTATCTGCCGAATTTCAGCTCGATCCGATCAAGGGGAGTGGGTTAATTTTGCTGTTTATTTTTAGTGTTTATAAACAGTGAAATTAAAAAGCCATGTAATTTTGTTTTATTTGATAAGTTTATATAGATCTGCACATAGTAACGGCCTACACCATCGATTTTTATATTTTTTATATTAATTAATTTAAAGAAAATTAAATGTGTAATTTTTTCCCGTGTAATTTTATCCTGTGAAAATCTGTCTTGATACCAAAATAATCATGAAATATTAATATTATAATAATTTTAATTTTTAAAAATATTTTCATTTTACGTACAAATCCCAATATATTCACTATCATCACTGTCTATAGGCGGATTTAAGAAATGTTATCCTGTAGTTCCGCGTCCATCTTACAACAAAGCATATCCGTAAAATTGAAATATATAATTATATATAAAATATATAATTGTAACACTTAGTTTCAATATGATATTGTTAGAATATTTAAATTTAAATTTACGCTGGGTTCTGTTTGTACATCAAGATGAACAATCTTAAAATTACAATTTAGATAATGTTGAAAAATACATGTAAAAAGTAGGGCATTCATTTCTTAGTTTTTCTGATTGGAATAAGTGGTGATAACAGTCAGCGAATATGGGGAATCAGTTGCTGACAACTTATGGCAATATATGCCCCTCTTGTACCACAATCTACAATTGAATTATTCAATTCAAACATGGTCGCCAATCAGTGTTTAATGATGAGAAAGTTGATCGACCTTGTGGAATTTTTGTTCCCAAGAAAAAGAGGATTGTTTGCAAATTGTGAAGGAAGATTATCTCGCAGCATTGAATGTGACTACCGAAATCATGCGTAGGGAAATTTTGATCCATGTTCGTCCCACTTTCGCTTTCCTCTGAGATGTGTGAAAACTGGAGGGAATGTTTCCAGGTAAACCTTCTCATTTTTGATAAACATGGTGATCAATTCCTCAGAAATATCATTACTGTGGATGAAACCCCTTTATCCTGGGAGGTTTATGAGACGACAAAGCGTGAGTATAATGAATGGAAATTCCCTGTAAAAACGATGTCTCGATAATGAGCTCTGATACATGTCATTAAAAATGGATAAATTTTAGTGATAAAAGTGACATAATCTGTACAAATTTCCCTGAAGCTGGTTTGAGAATTAATTCCACTTACCACCCCCCTGTATGACTCCTACAACGCCCCAATCCACAGAAGTGCGGAAACAATGACAATTATTAAGAAAATGGATTTGTTCAATCTTGAGCTCAGATATTTTATCTATTGAGGCATATGAAGAAACATTTGCGAGGGGAAATCTACCAAAATGTTACATATTTGCAACAGGATGTAAAGTTTTTCTACACAAATGTTTTTATTGGAACTCTTGCATAATTGGAGGAAGTGTGTGAACTACAATTGGTCTTATATTGAGAAATGAAGCCTACTTGCCCTTGTTGTTCTAATGTTAAAATATGCCGTTCCTGTCGGTTTACTTTAACATCCAATCCGAGTACTTATTGAACGCATTATGCATTTATGAGAGACCAAAATGTTCTATAACTTCTTGAAGACAAAATGGACAAGTTTTATTAAATTAAAATTCAATGGCCCTGAAATCAAAACGAATCTGACAACAAAAAAGCCATTATTAATCAAAGGTTACGCAGTGAAATGATAGAAATAATATACTGAATTATCTCTCTCAGATGGAAAGAGAATAATTTGATTATATTCAATTATTGTGAGCTAATAAACAAACAATTGATCCTTATCGTTTCCAATTTAGAATCGCAAGTTGCCTAAAATGTCCTAGATTATGAAAAATTGAGGAAATTTTGGTTCCACAAGAAATACATTGATGATAGTGCTGATTCTAATAATGAAATCACTGATGAAGCTAGTTTGGCAGCTGGGAAAGTTGCTCAGCTTGTAGCTTTAATTGATGATGTGAAAACTGATAAAAATAATTCCTAAACAATACCCGTTCCATATCTAACAGTGTTGATATTAAAAATTTGCACTTTTGGAGTGTTGATTTTATATGGTGTAAAAACATTCGATTATCAAATTATATAATAATGAAAAAATCACCCTTATAATTAAAATCCTCTTACTTGATTATCTTCATTGTACTTCATTTGAACTTGTTTACCTTTTTCAAATCTCAAAGTATCCATTTCCAACCATATTTTTTTAGTAGAGCATAATGCGTCATATTTTTCATTATTCTTATATATTTGGATGTTTTCCTATCATTTGATATATTATAATGTTTAAACGTTAATTAAAGAACTTCTAAACAAGTATCACTAATAATTAAAGCAGTCCAATGTTGTTTATCAGATTCAAAATAAGTGGAGTTTGGTCTAGAGGTATTATTATCAATAGGGTTATTCTTTGTAATTGGTTTTTCAGTGGTTTTCAAATTTTTCACTCCTTCTTGACCCTTTTCTTTAGTTTTGGTTTTTTGTGGAACTTTTTGAACATTTTCCTTTTTTGTATTTTCTGAACTTTGAATTAATTTGCTTGGATTATCGTTTAATGATTTGTTTTCATCTAAATAGTTATTAATATTTTCAATAAAAATGTTTAATATTTATTAATTATATTATTGAATACAAAAAGTGCTATACAATAGAAATGAGCATGCCTGATTTTAAAATTTTATTAAAAATTTTACTATAACTAGGGGCTCCGCCCCTGTTTGCTTCGCTTCACCAACCCCGTTAAAACGTGATTTTATTATTAATTTTTATTTAAAATATAATAATAAATAAAAAAATCTCCAAAAGACGTAATGCGGTGTTATTTTTGATATCTTCATTACCGGTCTGATCTTCTGATAGATAATTCTTGAATTTTCCCCATAGAATATTTCCATCAATACCCTCAACTCCAATTAGCATATATGCAAAAAATGCCTTAATTACATTTATTTTATTAAAAAAATAATAATAAAAACAAAAATAAAAAAAATCAATAAAAAAAAGAATAATACAATAAAACAAAAATTAAAAAAATTATAATAAAAAAAAAAAGATTATATATATATATATATATATATATATATATATATATATATATATATTATATATATATTATAAAAAAAAGAATATAAATATAAAAAAAGAATAATAAAATACAACAAAAATAAAAAATATAAAATAAAAAAAATTTTAAAAAAAAATAATGATAAAAAAGTAAAATTCGGATGGAGGGAACCCTTAGCTTTTTATATATAGAGAGATTATTGGGAACGTGTAATATATGGAAAGTATTGTTGATAAAATTTTTTGAATACGAAAATTAATGTCCAAAATTCTGTGAATACTTGTGTTTTGAATGTTTTTAAATAATTTTGATTGTAAAATGTGAGTATGCGGATTGTGGTTGATTTCAAATGTATTTAATTATTAAGTTAAATAATTTTGAATTTTTATTTAAAAGATCTTTTTTAATTTATAGATTTTTTTTAAATAAAAAATTATAAAATTAAATTAAAATAAAATTATAATAAAATATTTTCGAAATTTTTAAATATTTTTAGTCTAAATTGAAAAAATAATTGATTTTTTAAATTAAATTAAAATTTTTTTTAATTAATAAAAATTGTTTATTAAATCTATAATATCTATAGTTTTTCCATTCTACCTGATAACGGCAGGAAGACTTGGAAATATATCGTAAAACAAATATTGCTTTCTTCAAAAATTTAATCAAAAAAATAACAAAGAAAATTATAATTTGTTTTTAAGTGGTAGATAACCTCTATTATTTTAGGCAATTATTTACAGTGAAACTTCATTGGGTTGGTTTTATTAGCAGGTTGATTTATTCAACACAGAAGTTTTACTGATTTTAATATTTTATTTTATTTATATCAAAATATTTTCAAATTCAATTCTGAAACTTTTAACTAATCAAAAAAAATATTTAAAAAAAATTTTACTTTTAAAGTTCATAAACTAAATTTTACATGTAATTGTATATATTGCAGGAGTGGGTACGCATGAGGTCCTCGAGAGCCACATGGCTCATCAAAGAGCCGCACTTGCCCACCCCTGGTATATAGTGTAGTGAGATATGTATTATTTAAATATTGCTTATAAAAAGAATCAAACAAGGTAGAATGTAATAAGGAAATATTAAATTTTGATTCTAAATACCGCCATCGAATGGCACTATAAATTTTAATTCTGTTTACACCTATTTTGTGACACAGGTAAAAATGAACTAACCATATGCCTATTTTTTAAGATATTAAATTTGTTGATATATATTTAATAAGAGCAGTACGAAAATTGTATATTTGATGCAGCTTAGTCGAGGAGTTGTCATATTCTATGGTCGCACAGTAACTGGGTTCGAATCTGCATGAGTTTAAGTAAAATTAGGAAAGTTATTTTTTTAGATGGGTAATTTTGAAGTAAAATTTAAATTTCTGAGTAATTAATAAATATTCAAAAATTAACCTCATAAATGCATATGACTGATATATTTGTCATAGACAATGTCATGTTTTTTCTATTATTAGATGATGTAATGAGGAGTCATGCCAAATTTTTTACTATGTATATTACGAGTAGCATTTTCAGATAATGGCTAATATGTATAATTATAAATTTAAACGTATCATTTAAAATTATAAATTTCGACTCACTCAGTAATAGTTCATGCGTAGCGACTTATCCACTCAAGAGGTTAAAAATTTTAAATAATATAAATACTTTAATTATTTGTCTAAAAAAACATTGATTATTGTTATAAAATTAAAAACATTAATGTCGCATGTAGAGACGAAACTAATTTGTATAAAGATTTTATTGAAAACGACATTGAAAGCAATCATAGAAATATTTGTTACATCAGTCAATGTTTCCACGAAAGCATCGGCACTTGATCTGGCGATTATACTGAGATTTTTGAGTATCGTACGATGTGAAAGTATTGGAATCTTTATCTGGAATGACTTTGATCATTAATTCCTTTTGGCAATCGAAGACGGATGGGTCAGTCCGGCTCTCGTAACGAACTTTACCGTGAGAATCACTAGAATCACGAATTAGCATTCTAAGGAAAATGTCTTTGGTTGAATAGAAGGTATTGATGATTAAGCTCATCAACAGAGAGATCACAGCTGGGAAAAAATGGCTTCTGCTTCTCGAATGTTTGGCATATTTTTTTAATTGATTTTGATGAGAGTTAACGTTTGAGATCTTGAATGATGCATGAATTGTTTTATATTGATTTTTGCACGTGATTAAAAAATCCCAAACAATCATTTTCCGTTATTCATTATTCATCTTGTCGAGTGTTGGAGTTGAAATTTTTTATTAATAATTTCCACTTTGAAAAATGTTCATCAATAGGGTTTAGCTGTGGGCAGAAATATGTGAGGTAGAAATATGAGTCCATTTCCAGATTGTTCAATTATTTCGCTGATATCATTTCCCTTATGAATACTACAGTTATCCATAATAATCTTTACACTTGTCATGCCTTCCATGTTTATTCTGTTCAAAAGATTTCTCAAAAATTGGATAAAACCCAGGCGGTTGTAAGCGGACTCTTTCACTTCATGAAATAATAATTTTCGTTTACAAACGGCTGCACAGACAGAAAAGTTCTTTGACCTGTTTTCTCGATGTTGTCCCGACCAAGCTTCTTCCAACTCGTTGCCTTGTAGAGCAACTAACACCAAATTCATCGAAAAAAACTACATTAGAATCATCAAATTTTAAATACCTATCACAATAAAACTCTTTCATCAATATTATTTACCGCATTTCTTCTTTCAGGAACGATTTCCATTATCGATAGTTGTAACAGAACATCTAATGTTTAAGTTTGACGCTAATTTAATTTTTAATGCTCCAAGAGAAATTGATACATCATAGTCCATGACTGCTGCTGTAAGAATTTTTTCTCTGGGTTCTCTAGAGACTTTTCGTTCTATTCTTCCAGTTGTTTTGTGCACGTTTATAATAGAAGCAACGGACGGTTTTCTTATTTATTTCGAGATCTTCGGCAATTTGTTTTATACCTGTGTTGTTTTCATACTTCCTTATTATTAATGCCCTTTCATTGTTAGTTATTCTTCTCGGAGTTGTTTCTTCTGCTGTCATTGAACCTTGAATTTGTTTTTTTAAATGAGGAATTCAGCTATTAAATTAATTTTGAAGGGGATTAATTAAAATTTGAACAGGATTATTTTAAGTTGAAAACCCTGTAATATATTTTAAGTTTAATTATTAAGTTGATATTTTTATTAATGTGGAAGTCAGAGGCACTACTACATTGCACTATTAGTATTTTGATCACTGTAATTTTTATCATCATTTGTTTTATATAGAGATTTTCGTAATTTTTCAAATAAAGTACTTTGAAAAAGGTGTAAAATAAACAAAAATATTCGAAATCAAACGAAGATAAATGAAATTGAAAATAATAAATCGATGATTTTACTGAAATTTAAATACTAAAAATAAAACTCACTCAAGTTTTTTCTTTTCATTAATTTTAACTTATTAACAAATTCTTCGTTTTCTTGAGATAAAGGCCATGTAGAATTATTTACGAACGCTCGTACTGAATATTTATAAACTTTCTTCTCCTCACTACTACATGCACTATTAGTTCCCTAAAAAGTTCATTGTTGAAAAATAATAATACAAAATAATGTACTGAATTTTTAGCAGAATATCTTTCTGGTTTTTCTTGACCCTTTTTCAATTTTGTCGAATTTCTTGATCCAGAACGAACCAAATCAACTTGTTCTTCACAAAAACAATCTTTCAATAGTAAATATGATTCTATACACGCTTCTCCAATGCCTTCAACAAAATATAATTCCTCATCAAAATTATATATAGATAAACGTAAAGAAACATTGGGATTAGATAATTTGACAAAAACGGATATTGGATGATCGAGTTTTATCTAAATATAAATTTGAATTTATTTGGTTTTAACAAGTTACTAAATAATATATAATAATAAAAATTTTAAAATGTTCTGATGCGAAATCCTTCGCCTCACCTCGGCGACGATTTTAAAATTAAAATATTTTTTTCTATTCCCTACAAGACGTTTAGCGATATTCCTCTAACGTATTCGATGTTTAGTTCATTATAACTTTCAACAATTCCCTTAATTCTAAGAATCGCACACCATAACAGCGACACCAAAAAGTAGTTTACCATTTTATCAATGTGGCAATATTTTATTTGAAAATAAAGTCGTCATAGTTAAATTGAATTTTGAATTATCATCAGGGCCTAGGAGAGAAAGTGCGGGCCTGGCCAAATTTGTTTTGGGGCCCATTTATAATGAAAAATAAAAAAATAGTGAGCAACAAAACAATATAAAAACAAGTTTTATTATATTAAAGATTTTCGGGTTTTTGAAATTGCAAATTTATCAATGATTTCACTAAAATTGAGGTTTCTCGCAATATCGTTATTAATATGCAGTATTGCCAATCCGTTTAGCCGCTTTTGTGCCATTGTAGATCTCAAGAAATTCTTAATACGTCTTTTTTCAGACTTGGTTACAAAAACTGGGATTGTCAAAAAGATTCTTAAGAAAACTACAAGAATTGGAAAAATGCATTTCAAATTCATTTCAATTAAGGATTTAAGCACTTCTTTTGGCTTTGATGATTTAAAGTTAGATGTGTAAATGCTTTTAAAAAATATCATTTCATCGTACAGGTCTGTTGAAATGTCATCGGAAAATTTACTTTTAATCTTGTCGCACTGATTTTTCAATATGTCATTATTTATGCTATTTAATGTCCACAGGAATTCGAACTCATCACAAATTTCAATCATTTCACGAAATAATCGCTTGATTCAGTACAGCACAATATTGCACCATTTCCAACTAATTTAAGTGCACTGCCGCAAGAGAGAAGATAAATTCAGGATTTGTATCTTTAAGTAAAGCTTGGACGCAAAATCTTTACTCTTGACATTGAAGTTGCATTGTCAAAACTTCCAGCCATGCATTTTTTCATAATCAAACCTCGTTCCTCAAGAAGTTTCTTGATATTGATCGCAATTTGTTTTTCAGTTTTTCCGTAAAACTCACCAAACAGATAAATCTTTCCTAAACCAATAAATTTGTCTGCAGGTCAACATAACGTATGACAATCGAAAAATGTTCACTATGTGAGCTGTCTGGAGTGCTGTCAGCAATTATAGAATAATATTTTGCATTTCTAATTTCTGAAAGAATTTAACGATTTAGCGATCGTAAATGACAAATTTCTAATCTTAGATCAACCTAATTCATTTAAAAACACGTTAGATTGATATATAAGAGGAAAGACTTAATGAATTTTTTTTTTCATTATTCCATTTTTAAATCATTGCATTTTTAAAAATTTATTTTCTTTTCTAAAAAAATTTTCTTCAAATGAAATTTTGAAGATTTGGGGGCCCTCTCCTAGGACCTGTATGTCATACATATTGTTATTGACATATAAAGAGATGAAAATAAAAAGTAAACGTATAAGAAATTGTGCAGAACACATAAAAAGTTTAATTTAATAAATTTTTGGGAAATTAGGTAAGTTATAATCAATTAATTAAAAACGCAAAAGATCAAAATTTATTAGAGGGTGACAAATGAGACAATGAATTCGAATTTGATAATTTCAAATCAATAAGAGATTCCTAGGAGGACGATATTTAAAATTTACAAATTAATTAATTAAAGCTATTAATCAAAAAAAAACAAATGAACCCAAATCAGATTTAGAGAAATCTGACTTTTGGACCCGAGCAATTATAAAAATAATAATTTGATTTGCTTTAGAAAATTCTACTAATGTAGAATGATTGATAAGAAAACGCTCTATAAAAAGAAAAGCAATTCAGTTAATATTGGCAGTATGATTCAAAAAAAAAGAATAATTAAAATAAAATTGGCGTCGAACTTTTTGTTAAAAAAGAATTGTAAACAATTCATCAGTGCCGTTTTATATTTGCAATTGTTTGTAGCGGTCCTCCATAAAAATAAAGAATTGGTGGTATAATGTTGTGGCTATTGTTATTTTACAGTTGAATACAGTCTATTTCTGTTTGACAATAAATCTAACCGTGTTGGGTTTATTGCTTTAAAAAAGAACAGACGGAGTCAAATTACGAATTATTTTCCTAACAAAACTATTTTAATAAGCCAGCAATATTCTGTATGTCAAAAATGGATCTTGTTGAATTACTGAAAAATAAATGAATAAAATGTAAATAACGCAGTGAGCAAATAAAAATTAAAAAGTATAAAATTTATTACAAAGAGAGTTTGAAGATTATAAATCAGTAATATATCGATGTTTGTTGATACTCACGAATCTTCGGCACTGCCTTTTCAAGTGAATTTTCAAGAAAATTGTATGAGTTATGAATTACTGGAATAGTAAAATTTCGGTTTCTTAAAATGACTTTCAAAATACGTGAATTATATAAGCACATTAAGTATAATAATAATAATAATAAGGTAATATTAGGTATGTACTAAGAAATAAAACTGACAATATTGCGAAATTCATGGAATCACTAGCTGTTGACGAGTTAAAAGACAAATTTCATTATTAACGTGCTTTAAAATAAAATGATAATATTCAGTTTTAGCTTAAATATTTTAATAATACCGCCTCTTTATTGAGCTCACTAATATTAGTCAATCACTGCAGTATTCTAGAACTCGAGTACGGTGTTGTGTGTGTGAAAAGGCTGATGTGTCTGTGTTTGTATTGCCGCATTTAAAGTGCTATATGATAACTGATGCACTAATTGATGTGAATACTTGTGTTTTGAAATATACTTTTAAAATTAGGATGATAATTAAGATTAATGATTAAATTGCCATGCTAAAATGTAAAGAATATTAAATTTAATAAAAATTCTTTTGGAATATAAAATTATTTATTTGGTTTATTATTCTTTTCTATGTTTGAATAAACAATTTAAAATCTATATACTCTTTCATTCCTACCTGATGATCATAGTGAACCTATTGAAATAGATCTTAAAAGTGATTTTTGAGTAGCCCTTTGAAATATTTAAATCAGTGCTACTAATTTAGATATCTTAATTAAAAAAATTTATTTAACCTCTGAAGTGCAAATGACAGATATATTCGTCATAAGCAAGATCAATACTTGGTGCTTTTGACGGAATTATACGCACTGTTAAAATTTATGCGAATCTCTATGGGCTGAACTTGATGTGTTTCTATCATTAAGTGACGTCAGGAGAGATCGTATCGATCAACTTGTATTCTACTTTTTCTTTACTATTTAGTGTAGAGGCAAAATAAATAATGATATCAGAGTATCAGTAAATCTCTGCCTGATGCGATATACATTATGGTTTATTACTCGCCCCACTCAAGAGCGTAAAATTTACTCTTAAAATATTGATTTTGATAAATTTACCTTAGCAATTTGATGAAATAATAATCCATTTTCTTCTGGAACATAATAATCCCTGATTTTGAAAACGGAAAAATCATTGCATAATTCTTGTTTTATGAAAGTTGGTAACAGATTATTAGCAGCAGTTATTAGTTTCACTTTCCACGGAACAACATTTTCGACATCTTTAGTCGTAGCTATCAACGTATAACCTAAATAAATTAATATAATAATAAAATAATATGAATATATAATTTATTATGATTGTTACTAACAATCTGTTTGACAATTTTTGATTATTTACATTGATTTTTAAAATTTCATGTGGTGGTCAAATATAAATTATTTAATAAAATATATTTTAGAATCAATTCTCAATAGTGTAATCAGGATAAGCCACCCATGGCCAACCGGTGGCCCGCGAAGCGTTTTGATGTGGCTCGGACACAATTTTAAACATCAAATCAATAATTGTCTTTTTTAGAATTCATATTCGAATTAAGCATGTTTTTAATTTTAAAATTGATTCTAAGTTTACTTGAATCGTAAAAACGAGTTATATTTATTTAAATGAATTTATTGTGGCCCGTGATAGTATTTTTCCGAAAATTTGGCCCTTCGATTGATTTGGGTTGGCCACCACTGGGATAAGCCATATTTTTCGAGGCATATTGTGATTGTATCAAAAATATCTTGACCTTTTGTAGTTGTGGGTAACTGTTTGCAGTATAGAAATTGATTAATTATGCCATCTTCATCGATGATACGTGTAAATGCAATTAACTGTGCATAGTTACTGATATCGTAGAATCATCGATTTCGATAGCAAAGAAACTATTTTGAAATTTTGATAATACACTTTCCTCAATATTATCAGTAAGAATCCTTATAAGAATCCTTCTCTGAATAGTATTATTTGAAAGAGGGATCTTGCTAATTTTTGCCAAGCATAATTTTCACCATCCTTTTGCATGCTGGAAAGATCACTGATTCTGAAAGAACATGAGACTTCGATCTAAGAGTAATAATTTTTGCCACCTCATATGAAGCCAATTGAGCTTGTTCGGACACAGTTACTGTTTTCTTAAATAGTTGACTTTGCCTTACATTTGATTCTAACAACCCTCGGAAATAATCGGCATTTTTAGTTTAAAGATTAGGATGATTTGTAGTAAGATGTCTTTTCATCTTACTTGGAACCATTGCTTCATTAGACAGCGTTTGTCCACGCTGTGTATCTCTAGTCCAGTGAAACCCAAATTTCAAATAATACTCACTATACAACCGATAAACCTTTAGTTTTTAAATGAAGTTGTAGAATTATTCTTGTCGCCATCACCTTTTTTTTGAAAAACTTGTCAATCTTTAAAGGTGAATTAAATCTAAAATTGAAGAAAATAAATCTAAGAGAATTTTTATCATATTTTAAATTCAATTTTCAGCGTGCTGTTTCACGATTAAGAAATTGAATGTCTTCCACCTATTATCTCTTCGCAACACTCCATTAATAATTCCGCGGCACATTTGTTGGAAACCACTGGTGTAATGAATCGATTTCATTGAAGTAGAGTTGAGCTGCCGTTACAATGTTGAATAACTATTATGCAATATAATTTTCTCAAATAACTCTTCATGGTCAGAACTGAGTGCTCATACAATTAACTTTATAAAATCTGTTACATTCAAAGCTAGAAACATGTCAGTAAATTTCTCTAAAAACTCTAAATATTTATAAAAAACGGATGCTTGGATTGGTTTAAACACTTCCATAATTTCTTCTATTACTACATCTTCATATTATGCAGCTTTTTGCAACGAGTAAACCCAGTAATCGAAATAAGAAGTCTTTTATATTTTATATTGTAACTATTAATACAGGGTTTCTCAAAAATTTTAATCCGTTTGTCAAATGTCTTAATCCATTTTTCAAAAGTCGTCATCATTTTTTCAAAAGTCTTAAATAATATTTGAGCGATTATATAATTAAATAAACATAAAAACCCGGGAATTCAAAAATTATCATTTAAAAAGGTTCTCTTCTGGCTGCTTTTCTTATGAAACTTTTCATATGTTGAACATACTGCAAACAATCTTCGGGCGTAATATCCAAGTGGGCACTGGCTATAGCCCGCAATAACTCATCTGCTTGATTGCATTCCATCGATTTAACAATATGTTTCCATTTTGAAAACACCTCTTCAATTGGATTTAATTGAGGGGAGTATGGAGGAAGAAATAGTAAATCATGGCCAGAATTTGCAAATATAGTTCGAATTCGTCGGTCTTGTGAATCGTGGCATTATCCATTATTATTGTTGCATTTTCAATGCCTAAAGTTGATAGTTTTTCATTGAGCTCTTGCAAAAAAACACCAAAATGATTACTATTGAATGCAGTATCGCGAGTGCTGAAATGCATGACAGTATTTTTAGATATTGCAGCAGCGGTCGAAAAATTTTTCGATCTTATGGATCGCACTGGTTTCCTGGGTGTTGTTCCTCTTAGGCTGCGACCATAATTCAACCTCATAGAACAGCTAAGTCCCATTTCATCAACAAAAAAGTTTTCTCGTCGTTCAAGAGCACGAAATCGGATGCATATTCGAAACGCCTTTCGATATTATCAGCCGAGTTTCTTCGTTCGGTATCAATTGAACCCTTTTGAGTGTGTATTCAAACGCTTTAATTGATCTAGCTATTGTCGAATGAGATGCTACAACGTTTAGATCGGAATGTAATCTTCTCTTCATAGCATTTAAAGTCACTGATACGTTTTCTTGTATCTGTGACTGTAAAGACTGTACAGCAGCTTCATTTAATGATTTTGGTCTTCCACTTTTCGTCTTTATTGCATGGATTCTTCCGGTGGATTTATACACCCGGATTACGCTCGTGACAGTCTTTGCGTTGATTGCAAGTTCTCTGGAAATCTCACTCGGTCCTTTTCCTGCCTCGAACTTTGAGCATATTAACTCCCTGATTTGGTTTGTCAGTTGTACACGATGTATTTTAGGGTTTGATTGCATATGGTGCATTTTTTGTAATTTTTATACTTTGTAAATTGCAATTGATTTATATGGTAAAATAGTATGCGTGAATGATTTAAAGTTGATCGAAGTATTAAAATACATTTTATATTTTTTTATTGTTTCCGTTGAAGCTAGTGAGAATGTTGAAAAAATGGATTAAGACTTTTGAAAAAATGATGACGACTTTTGAAAAATGGATTAAGACATTTGACAAACGGATTAAAATTTTTGAGAAACCCTGTATTATGCTAATTATAAATAATGTGAAAAATGCAACTTGGTAATTTATTAAAACATTGATTAATTAGAAAAATTGATATTCCATTAGTGATATTTCATTATTGAAAAATTAACTTACCATTACTATTGGGGACAACTGGCTTGAAATGTAATCTTTTTAGAATAGTTTCTGTGGTTTTTTCTCCGTTATCATTATTGACTATGGATAAAAGCACATTTTTGAACATTACAATTTAATTTTATTAGTATGTCATCAGTTTTCTTAGTAAGTGGATCAATGTGAAATATTTCACGGAATAGTATCCCAAATCCATTAACGGATTGCAATATCCCGTTACCTTTATATTCTTGAAAATTTATATGATTTAATTGATCGTTGTCCAGTGCATAATGTTGCAAAATATGAGGATATATTTCCACGATTTCATTGAAAAGATTATTGCCAACTTCAGATGAATTATGTTCAATTAAAGCTTTTATTTTGCTGAGTTCATTGACAACCCGTTCATGGGAATTTGATTGAGGACTTCGAGCCATTATGACTTTCCTCACGTAATATCCTTTCATTAGTTTCTGCAATCTTATAATGTGTAACATATCACGAGAGGAATAGTCTCTACAATTATAATCATGAAATATGGTCCCAGTATTACCTTTAGGATTTACCCGAAAAATTCATTTTTCTTTTCTTCTAAAACAATGATTATAATTCATTTATAAATATAACAAAAACCTTTATTTTCAATATTCGTTAGTGATTTTGTCGGATGATTCTTAAAATATAAATTACATTATAATTGGTTACAATTATCTGTTGTTATCATTATTATTAGGTTACATATTATTGCCCCAGGACATCAATAGAAATATTCAAACAAAATCAAAAATGATCTATATTATAGATTCTATAACAACATGTAAGACTTTATATGCACCTTCACCAAATTATAAACTCCTAAAAACATAAACAGATTTACATAGTTATTTATTGTCTAGAATCAGAGGTTACTATCGAGGAGTGTTCCAGGGGTGCAAGTAACCTTAGAGATTCGGTGATTATTAACAAAGCTCGGTAGATTATTAAACTGATGTGTTCTATCAAGATTTGTCTGTTTGAGAAACAAATATAGCAACTTGCAATAAGTACAATAACAAAGCCTCAATAAATGTCCAAGATCAAAGACTTTGTCAACCTTATCACTCTAATCGACAGAACATGATGGATGAGGTGTAATTCTGCGATTGATGCTCCATGGAACGACTTGATTTTCAAGCAGTTTTTGCTGTAGTAAGAGATCTCAGAGAGGTTTGCATTTCTGATATCTGACGGAGGATATAGAGTCTTTGGCATTATGAAGCAGTAAAGTGTCAAAATTTACAAAGTGTGGTTTGATGGTATTTAGACCCGAATTGTTTGTGACAACACTGAACCACAAATTTGGAACAGGTTTTGGGAAGCCGAAATTTACAGCCACTATCATATAGTCAATGACACGTCCTCACCTCACAGGAAGAAATTAATTGTACATGTTCCATTATCAGCAACTAATTCATGAGTTTCTGAAAGAAAATGTCGCTGGTCGACCACATTGTGTTGCTTATCAAGAGTCTCTCTACAATATACAAGTTCTGAACATTGTCAATGAAAAAAAGATTTTAAGAAATGGAAAATTATTTCGATTATTTAAATAATTAGTTTGTTTAAATATTCAACAGTTATCATTGTTTTATTGATTATAATTTATGGATATCAAAAGTATTTTATAGAATAAGCCTGATTTAACTATTATATACACTCAATTCTGTTTATATGCGGGTTTTTTATACAACATTTTATACGAATTTTTTTTATAAACTGTTTCCTGGTGTAATTTAATGTCAGTTGTTTTGTTTTTATCAGAAAAGGGTAAAAAATTTTAAAAATTAACTTATTTTATAATTGTAAACTAAATAAAACTTATTTTATTTTGAAATTTATTGTTTGAATTTTTTTCAAATTGAAATGAAAAACATCCAGATGTGAATATGGTGTTTCTTCTACTTAATAGAACGAGCCTTATTCACCCATTAAATCAAGACATAATTGCTACTTTTAAAAAATATTATGTGAAACGAAATTTCCAATTAATTTTGAATCAATTTGATACTGAGCCAGTTACACTTACAGATGTTTGGAAAAGGTTTTCAATTTTAGACTGTATCAATCATGTTACTTCTGTAATCGGTGAGATAAGATCACAAACTTTAAATGCGTGTTGGAAAACACTATGTTCTCGATGCATTACAAACAGAAATGCAATTAATCAAAGAAATTATTGCACGGATTTTGTTGTCAAAGAAGCAAAACCACCAGCCATTGAAATTAGCACTGAATGTAATGAGGGAGAATTAATTTCGTCACCCGAATTGTTGACTATCTTTAGAAGATAATGACTAGGTGTAATTATCATTTAATTTCTAAGAAAAGTGAAATAAAAAATTAATTTTGGATTCGTGATTTGAATTTGTTTAAAAACTATAAGGCTCCTTTCTTCAAACACTGCTAGATACCCGCCATAATCCTCTCCTAAAAAGGTAACATCAATTAAGCGATCTTTTGGTTATCTATTTGGTTTTATGCGAATTTCGAAAATTATGGAACTTATCCCTATTTATTCAATGTAGTAGTGCGATTTTTTGATGCTATTTTCTGTGAATGTATCTATCGCATAAAAACAGAATTGAGTGTACTCATTTTTAGAATTCAAACGTAATTAAATTTCAAATCGAATTAAAATTATTTAAAGCTTACGTTTCCTATTATCAGTTTTAGAATTGATAGGTGGAATTTTGGCAGAATTTCTGCTCGAATTATTAACTTAACAAACATTATTTAGATCACATTAAATTTTGATTACTTACTTTGTTTGTTAGATATAGTCAAAGTAGAATAACTTTGAAGTCTAAATTTATAGCACGAAGTGCAAATATCATATCAGAAGTAAGGAGTTCTTTATTACATTTTGTGATAGTTTTAATAATACCTTGACTGAAAACCTGGAAAAAGTTAATTAACATAAACCTAAAAACTATAGGAAATTTATTTCTGAAATATAAGGAAGAATTCCAACTTTAATTTTAAAATTTAATTCAGTGGTTCTCAACCCGTGTTCCGCGAAAAAATGATATTTTATCTTTAAATTTGCATTTAAGATACATATCATCAAAAACCTCAATTAATTTTTCTATAAGATGATTCAATCAGAAAGCCGTTACACAGATATATAAATATACAAATATAAATATATACAAATATTGCTTGTTATTGTTACGCGTGGTATTTTCTTTGCTTATAAGAAGGCATTGTTTGCGTTTATGACAGATTTATAGTAATTTGTGATTGGTCACTCATTGTGGGCAAGTATTTTTTTGTCAGTGTTCCTCGTAAAAAAATCTTGTGAATGGTGTTCCGCGCTTTTATATTAATTGAGAACCACTGATTTAATTGATGTATTTTTTAAAGTGATATTCAATTCAATTTCTAATAGTAGACTACTTTGGATGATTATATGACTTGTATGGTAAGAAACATGTTCCGCTATTATCAAATATATCTAAACACATGTAATATCATACAAAATAAGCGTATTACCAACCTATAGCATCAGTGTCATAAAAAGACTAAACACAATTAAAGTTTATTAAAGTGGCATCCAAGGGTTGTAAATAATTTAGTAGAATCAGATTATTCCGTTTGTGGTATTTCGGTTGGCCTGTTAGTGGGGCCTGGTCATAAGGTTACTGGGTTTGATCCTGAGTTTTATTACAGAGCACCGACAAGAACCAATTATTTCATTGGAAAGTTATGATACTTGAAGATTATAGATGCATGAAACATGAATCGGTAGTAGCGACTGGTGGTGTGTACAAAAGGAAGGGAAGTAATCATTGCAAGCTAGTGACTTGTGCTTATTAGGAATTCCTCGTTCAAGTGGAATAATTTCAATCCACTATTCCTGACACGACAGTGATTTAGCAGGTTACCAGATCATTTCTAGCTAGGAATTAAACTCGCTGTTACTGCCATTGTAGCGCGCGTGCGACCCTGAACATCTAAGGACATCACATACCTGTTATTGCTCAATTTCATTTAGCTAAACGCTATTTATTCCTCTAAGAAGTCAGCTTTCGCGTTAAAACACAAATGTACTATTTAACAGGTTAAAGTTTAGTTCGTTAACGGAATTAACCAGACAAATCGCTCCACCAACTAAGAACGGCCATGCACCACCACCAGACCAAATCAATTAAGAGCCATCAATCTGTCAATTCTCACAGTGTCCGGGCCGGGTGAGATTTACTGTGTTATTACTAATTATTACTAATTATTATATATTCACTAAATCATCCAAAAAAATTTGTGATTAATTAAAGAATATAAAATCATGAATTACAACTTTGGATATTTCTGAAAATACCTGAGTAAATTCCGATGTCAAAGCTCTGGACTGATAATTTGTACTAAAATCTAAAATTAAATTGTTTAATGCTATTTCATTTGATTTTCTTTCTTCGTCATTAGAGAAATTGGAAATTATATTTTTAAAGGATGATATTATATCTATTCCAAGACGCTGTATTCTTTTTGGGCATTCCACGGCTAAAGGAATAATTTCGTCTTCTGTGCCAAAAGAGAATTGATTTTGTGAAATCAGCTTACAGTGAAATCCATTTGACGCTTGAATGAAAATTCTTAAACAATGCCTTCCTGGAGGAAATTTCAATGAGACAGCTTTAGTACCATTAGTTCTGGCCCTTTTCAAGCATTTTCCAACTTTGAAATTTTTCCAATAGTGATTTTCAGCAAAAAATATCCCTTGAATTTGATCAACAGCAGAAAGATCATTTTCATCTAAAATCTTTCGGTGAGAATTCAAGAATTTATTCCGTATTACCAGTGTTATTTTCCATATTGCTTGACTTGTCTCTTACAATATTTATAGAAGGAGAATTTATATTATTAGCATTGTCTGATAAATAAGATACATCATTATTTGTGAACCATTTGCAAAATACTGATAAACAAACTATAATTTCTGTATTATCAATATTATCAGTAAATAAATAAAGGGGTTCCTTCTGATCCACAGTGGTCGTCTAAATATGAATTTATATTATACTTTGTTTTATATATTGTTATTTTATTTTCGAAATTTATAAAAAGCGCAATCTAAAAATATCATTAATATGAATATGAAATTTTCAAGTAAAATGTTTTCAAATTTATCATTCGTCTTCCATTTCAAAAATTATTTACTCAATAAACATTTAGATAAGCATACATTAAAAATAATAATAAAATACGGAGACGGATAAAAACTTTGAAATTACAATTTATATACAAAGAAGTGTTGGGCTGAGAGGTAAGACGAAAATAAAATACGAAATAACATAAACGAGTAAAAAGAGAAAGACAAAAACGACAAAAATACCACCAAAATCGAAAAACAAATTAAAAATAAATATAAAATATATTAATTAAATAAAATATATGAAAAACAAAATATTAAAAGAAGATTAAAAAAGGCTAGTATTAAAGTTCGGTAAAGGAGTAAAATTGATATTTACAATAGAGCAATTGAACAAAAGTAAATAAAATATAGCAATTTATATTGATATTGAATTTATTAAAA
>CAUHTR010005177.1:0-30137 GCA_959609185.1 Schmidtea polychroa | reverse complement strand
TTAAATACCCTTGACATATATAAACAAACACGTTTTGTATTCGCAACATCTGGTGTCAAAAGTAGAACTTGGCAAATGGGGGAATTTTAAAATTTGAATTTTATTTGAAATATTTTCTTATACCAAATATAAGTTTAATAGGACGAATTACAACAATTTGAAATTTGAAAAATATTTTATAATAGCAATTAATTTACACACAAATTCACAATTCATGACATCTAGTGTTGAAAATGAAACTTGTCAAATGAAGGGATTTGTGCTGCTGTTGGTATACAAGTATAACTGGTTGCATTGTACAGTACGTCGACAACTACCACAACGTTCGTAAATGATTTCGAAATAGTCCCGCACCCTGGTCTAAAAGCTATCCATTTAAAAATTATATACGAAACTAGGCGTTCTCAGAAATTTATCAAAGATGGTCGGCAAAATTTAAAATTCACTCCCATGCATACAAATATATATCGTAAATAATAAAAGCACAGAAAACTTCTCCATCACTAACTCGTTATTGGCTAATGCGGTAGTTTTGGTGAGGTTTCATAGATTCAGCGTTCAATAGAAATGTAAATAAATATTGAAACAGCGTTAATTACAATTTGTTGAGTTGTTTTCGATGGTTCGGTTGGGTATTCGGTATTCTAACTCCACTTGATCAAAGAAGCGACTGAACACAAGAAATATTTATTGACATTACACTTTACAATTTTCGTATTTTGTCAATATAATTGAAATAATTTTGCTCGATCTAGGGGCAGGTAACCATATGGGATACCGCCTCAAGCAAATTGATTAAACAAAGATGTTATTGCTCAACAACACTTTCTTTATTTTAAATTAATTTCCGTTTTCACTTTCAAATTTGTCTTCGATCATAATGGCAATTTGTCTGAGCCGAGAGCTCCTTTTATAAGAAAATCTCGCCTTATCAAAATTTTATTATTTTATTTTCTTTCTTGATATGCTAACATTCCGCCTATCAAGCTTAGGAGTTTACTCCTAATTTGATTTATTTATTTATGCATTTTATTAATTAATTAGTTTGTATTCTTTAATAACTTTATTTAGAAACCCCCGTTTGATTTTATATTACTATCTCTTTCAATTCTCAAGAATTTTGATTATTTTCAAATTTTACTACTTTGATTTCCTCTAATCGCCTCTTTTCACCCACCAACTTTTGACCACGTCGGACTCACCAAAAATATATATTAGGTTTTATAATAATAAAAAGTTGACCGTTGATAACTCTGACTCCGTGTGTCTCAAAATCGATAAACAGAAACTCCCAACATATATTTGTTTATAACAAATTTAAAACTCTCAATAAAAGATAACAATTTTTAATTAACAACAATTTCGTTTACCCTGCCTGATCTAGCTTCGCTCTGGAAAGTCTTGACCCTGTGCGATTTTAAAAAGTTTCACCTTTTTATTTCTTTTCCACTCTTTGATCCAAATTCCTTTGATATTCTTGTTCATCCTTGCCCTTTAGTTCCTTTTGTAATTACTTTTTTCAGCTTTTGTTTCTTTTCCTCAAATTCCTACTCTCGGTTTTTATTCTCTATCCGAGGCTACTGCCGATGATCTGAATTTGGAGTTTCCTAATATACTCCAATAATCGTTGTAAATGATCCGTTTTTGACCTAATTGGTTTCCTCTAACATACGACTTCCTTAGTTATCTTTATCTAATTAGTTATTTCTGTTGACCATTTTGTTGGGTTTTAGATTACTTTAAGTCGGTTCCCTTTGACTCCTAGTGTTCTTTAAATCAAAACAATAACGACCCAACGTATATTGAAACAACAGGTTCACAATTTATTATCACCACTTTACAATTACTAATCAAAGTTCCGTTTGTACGATTCTCCGCTCGGCGTTGATGCTCTGCAAATAGATAATATTCACCTTTTAATCCTTTAGATTCTCTTGACCCACGTTTTCCTCGGTTTCTGTTTGATTTGATTTCTTGTTCACCTTTCCGTATTCCTAATTCTATTTCTTCTTTTCCCTACTTTCCCTAATTCGTTTTCGCCTTTTCCTAAGCTCTGTTTCTTCCAACCTTAGCTGAGGCAAAATGCCGATTTTTTCTGATTTTCCTTTTCCTTATATACTCCTCGAAATCAGGATGACAAATGGTTATTGCCGAGACAATCTTTCATTTGACATTTGCTCCCACGTATTTGCTTCGGCTGTCACCCATAATGGTCCAACGAATCCAGATAATTAATGGCCCGCCCGGTCTTCCTACGCGCGCTATCTTCTCCTTGCTCTTTTCCCATTAATCATGGTGTCCAGCTAATGGGCCCAAATCTTCCTTCTGTTTGCTTTTCTTCTTGTTTACCCAGCTCGGGTTTCCTTTATCTCTCGGGTTCTCCATTGGCTCGGGTTTCCCATTAGCTCGGGTTTTCCATTAGCCAATTAATTAATTAATTAACGTTTTTCTGTTTTCATACATTTGAATGCTTTTCGACCCTTCCTAACCATTTTCTGATAAATCCCTAACCATCATCTTGTTGACCATTAGCTAATCTATACCTGTCCCGTTTTCCCCATTCGATTTCGATGATTTTTCCATTTATTGATTTTTCTCGGATTTCTGGATTCTTGCCTTTCGTAATTGCTTTTGGCATTTTCTAATACTGCTTCCATCACACTTTCCTTTACTATTGATTCTGTGCATGATCCCGCTTTTATTCGTCTTTTTTCTTCGCTTACTTTCTATTTGAATTATTAGCCTAAATTTCATTTAAATTTTATTTTAATTTACGGACCTCAACAATTTTAGTAATTTATCTTCTTGTGTTTACCCTCGTTTCTCCGACTGTTTAGCTAATTACCCTCTAAATTCCGAGTTTGTTTATTCTCTCTAATTGCCGCACTCGGGTTTTCTTCATCACTCGGGTTCTTGATTGACTCGGACTTTCCGTTAGCTCGGGTTTTCCATTAGACAATTAATTAATTAATTGTCTGTGTTTTTCGACCCTTTCTAAACATTTTCTAACAATTTCTTGCCCACTGCCTTCTTCGCCATTTTTTAATCTACCCCTCTCCCATTTTCCTGCTTCAATTTCGATAACATTTCACTTTATTCCAATTCCTCAGGTTTGCGGATTTTTCCATTTCGTGTCTTATTGTACCCTTTTATAGTTCTGTTTTTGTCATATCTTTCTTTGCCATTACTTCTCTGCTTGACCGCCATTCTTTTTCGCTCAATTTCGCTTTTCTTTTTACTCAAAACTATTCAATTTAAAATAATTTAATTTTTCAACCTCAACACATTTAGGGAAGAAATGGCGAACATGTACAAAACACTTTTTAAGATTATATAGTCTTCGTACTAGAGCTCTTCGCCATTTTCCATGGCAATGATTAATCTGGTTTTGTCAAGTTCTGAAAAATTTTATATTTTAAACTTAAGTTAATAAAACTTACGATTTTCAAGATTTGGACACTATTTCGACCTATGAAGGAACTGTTGAGGATCCTGGTTCCGTTACTTCAGAAATGTTTGAATAACTGTAAAAATATTAAATTAATTTTAATTTAAAAAATAGATCTTACGTTATCATTTCATCATCGCAAAACGGCAAAGGTTCAACAAAAATTGCATAAATATTTGAAATCCTAAGAAAATATTAACATTAATATTTACTTTAAAATAAATCTTACAAAAGTATTTTTTCATTTTCTCGACAACTATAATAAACAAAGTAGAGTTCAAGGCATTTTCTTCTGATAAATTGTAAATGTTAACAGTTTCTATTCATTGACCTATTTCTATGTATCAAAAGTTTACATGTATTTTTATTATGAGATAAGTTTGTGTGTTAAATTTAATTTTTTAAACCTCTTAATCAATTTCTGTATAAAATTATAAGAAATTTTGTCGATTTTCACGTCTCATTTTTTTCAATTGACATTGTATTTATTAAAAGATTTAAAATGTTAAAACTGTTAAAAAGTCATGATTTCAAAAAACGGAATCACACAAAAATGTTAACTATAATAATTCTTAACATAAATAAATAAAATATTTTTTTTCTTTAAATAATTAATTATAAAATGTTTACAAGAAATTTCTTTTGTTTCAGTGCATTGATATTATTTTAATATATCTTATCGGCGGCCATTTTAGATCGTATTTAATTGAAAATAAATTTTTAATAATAATTAGAATTATCAATGAAATCATTATCTATATTGATCTAGATGAAGTTCGGGTAATTTTAAAGTTATTTATAATCAGGATTTAAAAATTCGATGCTCATATTCAATCTGTTAGGCTAAGATATTGAGTATTAAGAAAATTAATTTTTTTTCACTGCAGGAACCTGTTGTAAACAGTATGACAATATCATTTTATAATCTTTTTTACTAATATGAAAATAAATTTTGTTATTTTAATGTCGAGTTGAAAGAAAGTTTCATATCAATTTGCAGATTGTACATTGGACAAATTATATCTTCCATATCGCAATTTACAAATGAATGCAGTTCAAGAATTGTTAGCTATTCAGACGAAGTAATAGAAAATTCGTGTCATGCGTAATGGAATATTCAATTTTAATGTAATTTCTGAGGAGATAATCTTTGATAAAATAATTCCGAACTAATTGATGCATATTTTATAAATGTTTTATAAATATTGAGCTAATTTTGTTAAATTAATGTTTCTTATTTAATCCTTCTCAGTTGTGCTAGATATATGTCATATTATAATTTCTGCAGCATAACTCGGTTTCATTCAATGTCAAAAATGAAATTAAAATATGCACTTATTTATTAAATTTTATGGAATATCAAGAAGTGAGATTAATTTTTCTTTTCTCTAAAGCAACTGGAACATCAATATTTTTATTAAAAACGTTTCTGAAGCACTGGCTGCCCTTTTCAATGATCAAGAGAGGCGATGGGTCACTAAAGTTATAATTATTAATTTGTGTTATTTCATAATGTTACTCTTTAAATTAATTAAATATGGCAGCTTAAATTTATACTTATGTTGTATTTTGAAATCGATTAATGAATGTTTTTAACTAAGTGTTTATTATTGGATTTCAAATCTTACTTAGATGGTGTTAGGATCTTGGTTATAAATATTTATGTCATGGGTGCAATGCCACATACATTGGAATGACTGTCCGTCATCTCAGTTCTCAAGTTCCTGATCACTATCGACTGAAGAAATTTATTAATATTAGTAAACACAATTTTGTGGAAATGTTATTGAAATATATTCAACTTTTGTGAATTTTAAAAGTTTGAATTGAAAAAGCAAAATTTTCAAGAAAAGATCAATTTAGACTGAGTTAGTTTGATTTTCAATTCTACCTGACTATGCCAGTGATTCTGTAGTAATATATATATATATATATATATACAGAGCCGGATCTATGGGGGGTGCAAAGGATGCGATGCACCCGGGCCCCCTCTCAAAAGGGCCCAGCCAAACACTTTTATCTTTCCACTTTTTTTTATTTATATTTTTAAAAAAATTGCACTCATTTTCCATTTTTTATAATTTTTTTTTTGACAAAAAATAAAAAAAAGATTAAATTATTTTTCCAAAAAAGACATTACTTTTTTTCGAAAATGGTTGTTGTAATATTTCTGCAGCTGTATGAAAATATAGCAAAGAAAATTCTTCGATTCAATGTTTAATGGGTAGGGAAATTTTTAAATTAGATCTACTGTAGCATCACTGTTTGTTGCAAATACGTCAAAATTAAATTATTCCGCCATTTTCAAACAGCAAAAATGTAAATGTGCGTCTGTTTTTTTTTACTAAAAATAATTAATTTAAAAAGTGATTTATATTAAAATTATAAAATTACTTGTATTTTTTTTTAAATATTTGTGCAAAACTACTAACGTTTATTTGATTTGTATTTTTTATATGTACATAAATATTGTTTTTGAATAGAAGTTTTATATTAATATATTATTTTGTTTGACAACAGCCACAATGTAAGTGTGACCTTTTTTTTCTAGAAGAAATAATTAATTTAAAAGCAATATTGGTATATTTCTTTTTAGAAAATTGTTTCCGAACAATGGATATCAATTTTATATATCAATATATATGAAGATTTTAAAATATATTGTAAATGATCAATTTATCTACATTTATCTACTTTAACTGAAAACTGTCAAATTACTGAAAAACTACTAAAAAATATACATTTATTTTTGAATAATTTTTGAATAGACTTTTTATATTTTATAAAAAACAACCAAAATGTAAGTGTTTCTTTTTTATTAGAAATAATTTATGTATTTTAAATTTTATATATATAAATTATATATATATATATATATATATATATATATATATATATATATATATATATATATATATATATATATATATATATATATATATATATTTATATTTATACATATTTATATTAAAACTATAAAAATATTTATACATATTTCTTTTTTTAGAAAATATCCCTGGAAAACTACTAATGTATATTAGATTTATAGATATACTAATTTTTGAATAAATTTTGAATAGTAATTTTAAATTATTTTGCAAACAACCAAAATGTAAGTGTGAGCCTTTTTTACTAGAAATAATGAATTTAAAATATTATTATTTTTCTTTTTAGAAAATTTGTTTTAGCATTGGGATATCAATTTTATATATCAATATATGTGAAGATTTTAAAATATATTCTAAATGATCCATTGTGAGCCTTTTTTACTAGGACTAGGACTATTATAAAATAATTTAAAATTATTTATATTTTACAATCTAAACAACAAAATTATGAAAAGGACTTACGTGTCAGGAGCAGAGAAACGGAAAATATCAGAACGCAAGCAAATCGAAGACAAAAAGCAGCGTTTCAGTTTGAAATCGTGGTGTCAAAAAAGTTTAGTTCAAGAACCACAATCAAATTCGGTTCCAGTAAGAAACGATGAAACAGAAATTCAAAATATTATATCTGTGGATGAATATGAAAATAACAATCATACCATAATAGATTTACCGTCACCGATTAGTATTTCTGTTAAAAAAAACAAAAATCCTACCACAGACGATTCGGCGACTAGTACCGTGAATGATTATTTGTCAGATAATGAACTTCTGGTATCTCCATATGAAGGCAATAATAATAATGTTAGTTTAGATGTAAATACGTTTAGTACTGATCCGAATGATTGGGCATTTCCGACATCTTCTGTTTTTAGATCTGCCGTTATTAAGTTAGGCCCAAAACAGATAAGTCTTAAAAACTTTCCAAAGAGTAGTAATGGAAGATCATTTTCCAGTCATTATTTTATGAGAACGTTAGTAAATGGTGAGAAACAAAAACGAACTTGGCTTCTTTATTCGACCGTTAGAAATGAAGTGTTTTGCTTTTGTTGTTTCTTGTTTGGAACTGAATCAGAAAAAGAAAATCGTTTCATTAAAGGATACAATAAGTGGCAAAAATTATCAGATATTATCCAAAAGCATGAAACTGGAAGTTTTCATATAAATTGTTTCCTGAAATGGAAAAAATTAGAAGATAATTTAAAAAATGATAGCACAATTGATCAGCTTCTAATTTCATCAATAAATAAGAGGAAACAAGAACTTATTCAGATTCAAAGCAGAATTTTAGATGCTATTATCTTTTTGGCCGAACATAATTTAGCTTTTAGAGGTACTAGCGAAAACATTGGAAGTCCGAAAAATGGTAATTTTTTAGGTTTAATTGAATTTTTAGCCAAATATGATACGATACTGAACGATCATCTTGAAAAAATTAAATCTAAAAAAATACATATCCACTGCCTTTCTAAGACTATTCAAAATCAGTTTATTGTATTACTGGCTAATGAGATATCTAAAAAAATAATTTCAAAAGTCAAAGAGTCCAAATATTTCAGTATTCAAGTAGATTGTACGCCTGATATATCCCATAAGGAACAAACTACATTAATTTTAAGATACGTTTTTCAGGATCTCGAAGCAAAACAGTATAAAATAAATGAAAGTTTTTTATGTTTTCTAGAGGCTTCTGACACAACAGGAGAAGGACTAACTAAATTAATATTATGTGAGCTCGAAAGAAATGGTATTGAAATTCAAAATTGCAGAGGACAAGCTTATGATAATGGTGCAAACATGAAAGGCAAATACAAAGGAGTCCAAGCAAGAATATGTGATTTAAATCATCTTGAGTTATATGTTCCTTGTTTAGCCCATAACTTTAATTTGCTTTTATGCGATGCTGCTTCATCCTCTCTACAGTGTAAGAACTTATTTGGAAATTTACAACGTCTTTATACACTGTTTGCTTCATCCACTAAAAGTTGGGAAATTTTAATAAAATACGTACGTAATTATATTAATATAAATAAATAATTATTTTTTCTCTTAAAAGCTAATTATATTTAAAAAAAATCAAGTATTTTTTTAATAGCTGTGAATAATAAAAGTAAATAAATAAATCATGTTATTGTATTAATTAAAACTTATTGTTATTTTATTTTATTAGAAGAATAATTTTTTTTAAATGAATGGAAGAGGGCCCCAAAATCAAAATCGCTTCTTGCACCTGGGCCCCCAAGTGGCTAGATCCGGCGCTGTATATATATATAGAAGAGAAAGCTGATAACTATCACCTTTAAATCATTAAATAAAAAAATTATTGATAAACTGATTCAAGAAAAATAACCGAAGAAATTTACAGGTGATCGGGGAGAAGAAGCATAAAAAGGCTAGTTATAAAACATATAAAAAATAACAATAATAAACTTTGAAGGGGAAATTATTCATAACATTCATCTATATTTAATTCTCCATGCTAAGTACCATACCATCTTATTATAGGGAATTCAAAAAATCAATATTCTTTTGGGCTAGAACTGATTTCTAAACCCAGAGTTAGGAAGGGGACGAAATGTGTCAGTACACAACACGCATACCCTGCATTAAGTTTACTTAAATAAAAATATATAAAACCACCAAGTAAACAATGATAATGGAGAGATAATTTACCCAAAAATAAAACATCTGAATTAAAAGTAAAATAAAAAACGAGCAAGAAGTATCACACGAAAACTTACTCAAATAAAACCGAAAGACATAAAACAACAAAAACAAATTCGAATAAAGGCGATTAGTAAAAATTAAAAAGAAAATTAAAGAAAATCTCCATAAAACTCCATGAAAATTATATCAAAATTTTGAATAAAAATCCAGAACAATCCATAATTTATCATGGCCGCCAAACGACCCAATAAAATTTATAAAAAATAAAAGTTTTAGTTTAAAATATAAAATTTTTAGAAAAGAATTCACAAAAAACAAGTTAAAACTAAGAAATAGATTAAATTTAGCATATGTTGGGCTGGAACCGAGAACTTTTTTATTAAATCGGAAATACATAACATGGGTACACAGATGGTCTAAAGTACAATAGTCACGAGGGCGTTTAGGAAGGAATCGATTTAACATCTATAATTACCCCTACCACATTGAAAAAATAAAATGACACACCCCTAAGCAGCCCCGTACCGTGACACCTTTTGACGGGGGGGCCCAGACTCTCATTAAAGGGGCCAGTAATTCTCGTGTAAACTAAGTATTTTATGAAAACAGACTAGTCACTACTCACACTTTGCACTCCGAAATGTTCAATTTAAAAAAAAGGAAAGCAAAATCGACATTTTGTCTGAGCATTATTTTGCTACATTATTGCATATACTAGTATATAGGAAATGATTTTCGCACATTTTTTAGGAACAAACACAAAAAACAAATAGCTGCATGTATTTGCACGACGGACAATTGGACATACAAAGACAGAACACACAGTCACACAGATTTGAAAACTAAAGGTGAGTGCAATAGAAATTACACAGGAACTAGATCCAGAAAAAATAAATTACGTGTGTGAGATATCGACATGACTCAAAATAGCTGCAGTCGACGATTTTTCATTTCATGAAACCGCCGAAGAAACTCATCAGATTTGATGTTATTACTGATGTCACTTTCAAATGAGAGCAATACAAGGTTGGCTTTACGAGAATGGCTTATCGACGTACGAAAGGGAGTTAAGACAGGAGATAAAGTACTGAAAGTTGCCTCACATGTGGCAGTTGAAGCACCGATTGTCAGTGCAGAAGCTGCAAGACGATAGACAGATGGAAAAGCATCTCGGTATGAGTACAGTTCTTGCACTAACTGATGAACGTTTGTCACAGTACTGGCTCTCTTCAATAGGAAAACCTTTGCAGTTTCAAATTCATGTTGGGTTTCGCTTAGGTCCACGCCACACAGTGTCGCTAAAGTCTTTAGATCCTCAATATTCAAAAAGTTTGCGTGATCAGTCTTCAAACATGCAAGAGACTTATAAAGGCTTCTGTTGGTGACACCGAAGCGTTTTGTTAGTTCCTGCAGAGTCCTATCAACGACTTCGTAATACATCTGGCGATATGCGCATCTGATAGGCAAGGCCTGGTGTTCTGGCTGTCCCACAGATCCGAACACAATGAAGTTGTCTAATTTTGAGTTCATCTGAGTTCTTCTTCTTTTTGGTGTCTGTTCCATATCCATTTGACCTTCGAATTTCCCAAAAAGAACTTGGAATTCCTCTTCATTGCGTAGGTTGCGAATGCGCTCTATGACGGCATCCATAACATCACATGCTGAAGAAAGGTCCATTGCTTGACCCTGCAAGCTATTGTTGGCTGTTTCAAGGATAGTCAGCAATGAGAGCACCATGTGTGCAATGAACTGAAACTCCACTTCATTGACTCGATGCAAGAGTCCAGTAGCTTCCAATTGAATATCAATTGAAAAGTGAGAATGTCTACTAGAACACATCTCAAGCAAATTCACAATTGTATCATAATTAGTTGTTATTGCCTGAGTCGTCTGCAAGTGTCCTGTCCAACGATGTTCCATGAGCCGTGTCAATTTATCGCCTTGATATATGGCCGCAACCTTAGGATATGACAAAAATGTGTATAAGTTTCTGCATATGTCGAAGAAGTCCCGCAGTTTTTGGCACTCAGAAACGGCACATACAACAACCAAATGCAACTTGTGGTTGAAGCAATGGACATACGGAATTTCTTTTTGTAGACGCTCCTGAAGCAAGGCCTGCACCCCACCATGCTGTCCAGACATAACAGCGGCTCCATCATAGCATTGGCAAATTATATTTTTAGGATCCAACTGAGCCTCTTTCAAGGTTGTCAAAATTACATCTGTGAAGGCCTCTGCATTGAGAGCAATTGTTCGGGAAATGCAGATTAAGTGCTCCTGAGGTTGTCCTGCTGAGACAAACCTTATGGCAATCGACACATTCTCAGTCCCTGTTCGATCTTTGGTACCATCCACCTTCAGAGTAAAATATTCAACATCCGCAGACTTGCACTTCTTAACAATTGACTCTTGCACTATTGATGCCATTAACGCGATAATTTCATTTTGAATTCAAGGTGATGTGTACGTGGCAATTTTGGGAATCGTTTTAATGATTCGAGCCAGCTCAGGATTTTTCTTAACAGTGTATTCGAAGAGACGTAAAAATAGACCACACGGAAGCTTATCATCCTCATCAATATCATCTCTACTGAAACTGTCACCACGAAAGGCTAATTCATTTGTCACAAGAAACTTTACAACGTCAACGATTTCGTTGACATAATAACGGTTGTTCTTCAGCTGTGTTTCATTAATCAAAGTGCAAACTTCATCACCTTTTTCACATCTCAGCTGTTTCTCTTTCCAGCGTTCCATGGCATAGATGTGGCCAGTAGAAGATTCATGCTTTTGAAAACCTTTTCCTTTTTCTAAAGCCGATTTCCAATTTCGGAATCCTCCTGTTCTGAAAGCACTTTCGCCAGCAGAGCCGGGCAATGAAAATTTTCTACAGCAAAAGCAGAAGACTGCATCTTTCTCAATAGAGTACTCCAAATATGGTCTTCCATTATACCACACAGACGAAAATGAGCGTTCCCTTGAACCAAACGAAGTCTTTGGGAAATTTACATCAGTTGGCTGGCGTGGCATTTCTTCACCCAGATCACATTTAGTAGATGACAGAGTCTTAGCAGGTGCACAAGAAGATGAGGACATCAATGCACTGTCACGGATACATGAAATAGCAGGTACAGATGAAGGACTAGCACAAGTTGAGGACATAGTAGCAGAGATACTATCACTGGATGAAGTGACTGAAGTCACAGAATTCTTTGGAATGACTTGGAAGAAATTCATGATACTCTTTTGTGTCGACATGCTCTAATACGATGAAAATAATGTTACAAAATATGATCAATTAACATATCACTCTGCCATAGGAGTGAGTTGAGTATAATGACATGTGATGTGCTCTCATTGGCCTATCTCTCTACCATCGTATAAAGACCACAATGCACCCACTCCGTGCTCTGACACTCAATCATGCCTCCATGCGTTGTTACTGCCTGTGAGGCAGGAAAGACAGACAGCACGCACCCTACCCACGCCACCGACTTCACATGTCAGTCTCTTCCAGTGAGGCAGATAGATGGAACATCCTACCCTGTCCACACTACATAAACCTCTACATGTGCAACTCATGCACACCCATGTCAATGCATGTGTGCACGATAGCAATTTTTCTTTTATCAAACATATTGAATGTAATTTTTTATTCATGTCCGTTTTTTTATTTGGGGGGGCCAGACTTGCGTTTGGGGGGGCCGGGCCCTCCTGGGCCCCCCCGACGGTACGGGCCTGCCCCTAAGCGACCAACACATGGAATGTTCTGTAAATGCTGAAATCCATCATGGAGGCAAATTTAATAAAAATAATTCAAAAATAAAAACAAAAATTCTTACGGAAAACTCGCCATCAAAATCAATAAAAATTAAAACTCAAATGTTCTAGAATTAAAATAATTCGAATTTGTTTTACTGCTTCAATGCACGCATGCATACTTGCACATCAAAAATAGGGTATAGAAGCTAACACATTTCGTCACTTTTCAGTGCTTACTCTTATGCCAAAATTTCGATTTTGATTTTTCTGAGATTTTAAGTAAGATTTTTTCATTAATATATGAGTTATCATGTTTACAGATGATTTTTTTTGTCTTCAAACCTTCTTCTAAATCATTTTCAACACGAGATCCCAACGAATCCGGCATCTTTAATATGATATGAGTTCCACGACCTGCAAATACAATAATTAAAATGATTACCAACCCGGAGTGGCGGTTGACTGCACTGTGTATACGGTGTAGTGTATCTGCTTAAAGATACTTCGTGGTGACCAACTTAGTTTGGTGATAAATATTTTTCTAATTAGGGCCCAGGCAAAATCGGACACAGCCTTCTATCGGCAGTCCGTGAACCCAAGGAGTGCCCGACAATTATAGTGCAAATAGTGCGATCACTTCTTGCGAACACTCACCCTCTTGATACAGTACTAACATTGATTGCTCAACGGGCATCAAGTGGAGAAAATGTTGTTTGTATTCTGGGTCACGCTGGAAACAGCACGAATAGGTAAAATGTATGCCTACCTGTAACCCACCACTTTGTTCTAAATGTAATTCATATGTTCCCGAAAATTTCAAATGATCCTTCAAGATACACAGTGAATAGCTGTTGCCTTATCAATAAAGAGCCTTTTCTTTTTTTAATAAAAGTTGTTGAAATTTTTGCTGATTTTTGTAATTTATAATTGTAATATCTTTATCATATATATATACACTCACCCCGTATTCCCGATGCAGCTTTTAAAGGAGACTGCTGGCCCTAAATTTTTTCTATAACACATAAACATTATGCTACAACAATTAATATATTATAACTTGACCAATACCTATAAGAACTGGTTTCAGATGTTAAAGCAAAACACCTATTCGACAAAAATTTGAATTTTTTTCTGTCACTAAGCTTTTAAGAATACTTATTATAAAAGTATAAAGGTTACTGATACTTTGGGTCAAATACAATAAGCCATATCATTCAAATAAACTCAATTCTTTTTATACAAACACAAAAGCAGTCCAAATACAAACTACTTTTTTAACCCTGTAGAAAGTTTATATGTTGTTAAAATTAACAATTATATTGAAATTCTTAAATATATTTAGTATAAATGAAAATAAAATTGATTATTTAAATAAATTTATTAAATAGTTTATTCAAATAATATTTATCTACATCAGGTGTGTTCAACACGTGGCCCACTGGCCACAACCCGGCCGGCCGAGGTCTTCTATGCGGCTCGCAACGTTTCGTTAATTTTTAATCATTACAAACGGCGATATGAGGCGACATTTCACAACACTAGCAACAAGATCGTCTGAAACACTGAAAAACTAGTTGATGAATTCGAAGAGAGGTTTCAGGATTGCACCTCTGATACACCTGATGAATTTCAACTCGAACTAATTGACATTCACAATGACAGAAATTTAAAAACTGCCTATGATCAGCAAGACCTTGTTACCCTTTACAAGCAGTATGTTTCATCAGTCTTTTCGTAACCTAGCCAAACATGCTCGCAGGTATATTGCACTTTTTGGCAGCACATATTGGTGTGAATAGCTTTTTTCCAGACTTAAAAATGTGAAAACAAAGACTCGATCCGTTCTCACAGATGAACATTTATAAGGAATCCTTAGAATTGCCACATCCACTGTTGCAGCAGATGTCGACTTTTTATGCAAACAGAAACAATGCCAAATATCTCATTAATGCCTGCAGTGCAGAAGACATTGAATACATGTAGAATTTAATTAATCCGAATACATTAATATTATGTGAGTCTTTGTCATTTAATTTTGTAAGTGTTATAAGTTTCTGTCTTCATGTTATTGAAAAAAATCCAAAAGTAAAAGATTGGCCATAATATCTATCGAGTTATTTTCCAGGACGCATGATTAAATTTTTATTATTTATTATTTTTAATTATAATTATGTATTGCGGTTTATTTATAGTCATACTAAATTATGATCTTATTTTCTGATGCAGTCAACTACGCCAATTTACATTTGTGCCCTGAACCTTTTAAATGTTTGAAATATGGCCTCCGACGCAAAAAGGTTAGACACCCCTGATCTACATAATATAATATCTACAGTTTTTTTTATATTCTAGTTGACGATAAAAAAAAACTGTATAAATATATCGTAAAACTAATATTAGAATATAAATAAATAATAAATAGAAATATATTATTACTTATTTAGAACTTTAATAGTTTTATGNGATTTGACTATCCTAACGGTGTTCAACTGGATTACGACTTAACAACAAAATTAATTCATTTATATTTCAAGATACGTAATATCAGATGGTCACAGTGGCGTAACTAGTGGACGCAGGACCCTGCGTTGCGGGGGCCCAAAATTATTACTAAAAAAATATTTACAATCAGTTTCTGAAACTTTTTCCCGCAGTTATATTTGCCTACAAACATAAAACTATCATTGAATAGCGGCTGCTGTGAATAACTATGTATTAAACTTTAATCGAAAAATTTAAGTGGAAATATTTTACATTGCGCGGGGGGCCCAAATTTTGAAGTTCCGCCACAGGATGGTCATATAGTTTGGTAAAATTGTACATTACGACCGCGTTATCTGTGATGGTGTCTCTTGTAAATTATTTATAAAATAGATCACTTCTTTTCACATTCAAGGTTTGGCAATGTTAAAAAATCATGTACACAGTTCCATACATTAGATTGAAATTCAAGATATTTATTGAAATCTCATAAATATATTATGCTAATACTTTCAAATTGTTCACTTACTGATTAACCACTTGCCGGGCGCGCGCTCAAATATGAGTGCAAAAAATGTGTACCATTTCGGACGAGCGCTCACATGTGAGAGCAAACTCATATAGAAAAAATATTGTCCTTTGAATAAGAAATCTGATCCCGGGCGTGGACTAAAAATGAGCGATATTTCGAACAACATTATTTTAAAATATTTATGTTCTAAACTGCAATTTCTTAGGTAATTTCTTTTATAAACACATGTGAATTTTCGGCTATACACACATGAATTCCAGGTTCGTATTTTTTTCATATTTTCTAAAATATCAGTTGTCCAATAACCACACGCGCGACTGCATCGTTTTTGAATTGTTTCACTTCGTTCTTCGGACATTTCGTGTTTTTCAAACTGTTTTTTTTGTTTGTGCATGTGTGTGTGTTTTTTATATAATAACAATAATTAATAATTAGTGAATACAAACTCGGAAAATTAAAAAAAAATATATTTACGTTATATTTTGATTATATACTATTAATTAATGATTTAAAAAAAATAGTTTTTTTTTGACCGAAAACATGAAAAAAAAATCGCCTGGCAAGTGGTTAAACTTGTATAATTTATTTCTTGGCTACACTTATTATATAATTGACAAATATTCACTTGCAATTTGTATTACATTAAATCATTTAACAGAAATAAATTAGTTGAAAGAAGTTAAAATTAATTACAACTCGAATTCATCACAAAACGTTCTAAAACATACATAATAATAAATTTTTTATACTTTTGTTCTTAAGTATATTTTACAAAATTAACATTGTTTTATTATATCAATTAAATAACCTTTGAAAATAATTTATTTTAAATAAATAATAAATCTCTAAATTTTAATACCAAATAATCAAATATTAGTATTGAAATTTTGAAAAGTTCAAAAACATTTCTTTGTGTAGATTTCATGCAATGGAGTAAGTTTTTGAAATATTTATATAAAATGCGCAATTATCTCTATTGCAATATGAGAGCTTATTATTTATTTTTGATTTAAAGACAGCCAATTATTAATACTAATGTAACAATATTGGAATATTGCAAATACAATTTCCAATGGAAAGAATTAGGATCGGTGAATGGACAGTGTTCATTAACTTTATACAGTTCAAATATTAATGTATATCGGTTCGTTGCTTATAAAATCTTAAATAAAGAAGTATTCCAAATAAACTAACAAATGAATTGTTATTATAATTAGTTTAGATTATTCTCAATACATTCCTATTTCCAAGGATGCATTACAACGAAACATCGCCAACATTCCATCAATGGATTGACAACTCTTTTTCAGTTTATGGATTCAACTTTACCGATTCGAGTATTGCAAAAGAATTTAGTTTGGTCGTTCGGCTTGTCCTTCAATCACTTAATGAAATTCATTCTGTAAAGTCGGTAGGAAAATAAATTGTATTTTATTTGGAATATTTTTTGGAGTTACATAATTATTTAAAGCTAATATAAATTGAATTTGTAGAATTATGAAATAGTGCAAGAATCATAATAAATTGTAAGGATCTCAGGAGGACATAAATACAAAAATATTAATAACAATAGTAATAATAATAATAATAATAATGATAATAATAATAAATAATAATAATAAATAATAATAATAAATAATAATAAATAATAATAATAAGTCGGTAGGAAAATAAATTTTATTTTATTTGGAATATATTATACATAATGATTTCAAGTTAATATTAATATAAATATATATATATATACAACTGTTTGTATGTAATAAAATCATCTATAATATAAAGAAAATCAATATTCTTATATTATTAAAATATACAAATTTACCCGTATGCAGAATTTTAATGTTATATGTAAAAGAAGAAAAAATGTTGAGTTAATATTACTATTCGGTATGACAAGACTTATTATCTAATTCTTAGTGTTCTCGATCAGAATAAAAAACTTAACACAATATATCTACTTTTGCTTGGCACTAATGGCAGGTGACCCTAAGCGAAACCACCTTATTGGAATTGCTCTCAATTCGCTCTCTGCTTACACCTAAATCCGAAATATAAAATTCTCTATAATACACGTTGGTGTGTTCATCGGTGGATGACTCACCATTTATGAGAATGTGAGAACTTTTATGAGAACTTCATTTATTCAATCTTATTAATGGTTTTAAAAGTAAGTTTTTTAATTTTAAGTAAATTTTAAGGCTTGAATTTTGATTTTATATAATTATGAGATCAATATTCAAACTCTTAATTGTTAGACAAATTCTTATAAAAGAAATTCAATATCAAAAAAATTTTAAACAAAATTCCTCATACTTAATTTTTCAGGTGTGATTCTTGCAAATTTTAAATTTCTACACAATTTTAAAATTAAAATAATTTATAGATATTTATTTCTATTTCGCATATTTTACAAACATTCATTCATGCATATAAAAAAAATACACCTATATTTTAAATCTTTGGCAATCAAGCATTAATTAATTTAAATTATTTTTCATTAAATATTCCACAGTCAAACATTAATTTTCTTTTTAATTAACGATATTCTTCATAATTCCTCTCATGACGACCTCCAGGAAATATATCCTTTCTGTCCCATTTTAACCTGAACAGTCCGGTTATTAGAAATTCTGTTTCGGTGTCCTAACTCTAATGTTATCATCTACTACAACAAAAATTAATGAGACAAGTAAATTCCAAGATCTCTGTTTTTCAAAAAATGCTCTTTTCTTCAAAAAAGTATTCATACTGGGCAATTGGCGCCGCTTAAACCGATTGGTGGCACTTCGCTACCCATGACTTGACTGATGCACTGAACGCTACTAAATTATAAAAATATGGAATGAATTGAAAAAAGGACTTAATAAAAATATAACTGTGGATTGTGAATAAATCATATACAATGTATATAATACGTCATGGATTCATAGAATATTTGCGCAAAATGAACATAAATTTATTAATAGTTTATATTATTTGTGCTGGTAGCACATTTTCATAGGTTTATCCAAGTAATAAAAAGATTTATTATTACGTATTATAAATAAAATATTACGAATTATAAATAAAATATTATTAATTATAAATAATTTAAATCCATAAATTATGGATTCGAATATAGAAGAAGTTAAAAAAGAAAAACCAGAAAACCAATATCTAAAGAAATCCTGGGTTTCATCAAGAATATGCACGATGGTGGTGATCCTCCAATGAAAATCGCTAAAAATTTAAACTTATCAAAACCCGAGAATACTTGAAGATTCTGAAAATGGAACAATTAACTTGGATCATTTTTTTAAAAAGTTCAAACCCAAACTCAAAGGTATAACTGAAAAGGTTTTGAAAGTAGGAGAATGTTTTCAGAATGATACAACTTACCGTATTAGCACGAATATAACGCGACAATTTTTAACATTTTATTTTTATTAAATTTTGGTTTAAATTAATTAAATTTATTGTCACGAATATAACCTATGTATTACTTTTAATTACCTAACCAAACGCTTATTTGATTGAATTTCCCTTAATTTTAATTTTTTATGAGTATTTTTTTCTAAATTCGGCGTCGCATTATATTCGGGCTAATACGGTATATTCAAAATGGGATTGTCGAAGCATTAAGAAATGAAAACACATCAATTTGTTAGGTATCTGTTAGTAATTATGCAAAAAAGTTGGATTTGATAAAGAAAAGGATGAAAATTGTCATTGAAAAGGTGATATATCTAGAAATTATTTCAAAGAGAAAACATTTTGCCCTTAAATATCGAAATTTTAATGTTAATAATTTCTAATAATCGAGATGAAACTGGATTTAACCTTCATGCCTCTAAGTCAGTGCTTCTTAACCTGGGGTACATGGACCCCCAGGGGGTCCGCGAACGGGTTCCAAGTAGTCCGCGGCACTATTTACAAAAAACCTTTATTATTTTTGTTTGAAGCTGAATAAACAAATTTATAAATAATTATTAAAAAATGTATGTGTTTTACTATCAATTTATTAATTTTTTAACATTTCAGGGGTCCGTCGGTACCAATTATATATTTATGGGGTCCATAAGTTTGAAAAGGTTAAGAACCTCTGCTCTAAGTATTATGGTTATTCTCGAAAAACCAACCTGTGTGTGCCATTATTCCAGCGAACAGAGGAAGGAATATAAGTCAGTAACATCAAATGAGAAAATACTTCATTTTAAGATTTTGATTCTGATTCATTTATTGAGTTTATACAGGAATGTTTAAATTTGAATATTTTTTCTGGAAACAAAACTGTTATAATGGGCAATGTGAAGTTCCACAAATCATGTGGAGTTGTTAATTGGCTTAGAAACAATTCAGTACTACATGATTATTTACCACCATACACGCCCCAATTGAATACAATAAAGGAGATATTTTCGGCTCTTGATAATAGGTACCATGACATTCGACAAAACAAAGAATAAGTTATTGATTTAATGAATAATAACGAGAATATGTCACTTGGTAACTCTTTTCGAAACTTGAGGAGAAATTTAGATCTCGCATTTAATGGAAATGGCCACCATGATATTTAAATAAAATACATTTTATAATTTGATAATTTTCTAGAAAATAAATTTACATGTAATTATTTAGATTATTTATTTATAATTAATAATATTATATTTATATTACGTAATAAGTATGTAATAAAATAATATTTAATTTGAACAGAAATGTGATTTTTCTTTTATTTTTATTGTATATTTATTCTGGGGTTTAAAGGTTTGTGACCAATTTCAATATATTTAACACTTTGGACCAAGCTTATAAGATTTTCGCACTCACTTTGTTAATGAGTTTCTTAAAAATATTTATTAACAATAACTATTTACTCATTTGTAATCATAATTCAATTAATTATTTATTTATTCTATCCAGTATAAAAAAATATAAATAAATATATTTGTTTAAACTTCAAAGATCAATCAATATTTTATTTTCAGACTCAAATTAATTATCCAAGCACTAACAGTTTACCAAGAGCTAGGTAAAAATGCTTTTATTAAAAATAACTTTGAACTATATTATTTTTTCATATATAGAAATTCTGGTTTTTAAAACATTTTATAAAATAAGAATACAACTGTACTTGAAACATGTTTATTAATCTCTCTGTGTCTCTCTCTGCCTCTCTCTCTCTTTCTCACTCTCCTTTATGCTCAATTCAATTCTGTACAAATGTCATTAGATCAAATAAATCCCGAGAGTCTTAGACTGAGATCACATATTGGGGGGGGGGGGGCAAATAATTACATACTCGAACTTTCTCATTATAATTTAATTCCTTAACCTAGATGAACTATTCCAATGAATTGCAAAATTTCGTGTTTTGACTCTATTTTGTGCCTTCTTTTGAATATGTCAGTTTTCTGTAACTCCCACCCGTCTCACTACTCTCTGCTATCCTCTACCCTGCTAATAACTGCCAAAATTCCTGCTCACGTCAATGTGTACAGTTAATATAAATCCCGCGTTTATAGGTTCATGCAAACCTAGGCAACACATAACTATACAAGATCTAAATTCAAAATTATTAAAATAGAGTGAGGCCCCAAAATTTATTTGTTTTTCATAAATATACAAGTTTAAATATTAATATAAAAACCTAATTTAATATTAATCAAAAATGCGTATTAAAATTTTCAAGTTTTTTCTATATTAATAGAACTGTAGAAATTGGTCGAACAGAATTGTACCTTGAAAACAGCACCTTACCTTCAAACTGTAGAATGAAATTACAGTTCAACAGTAAATATTTTTATATATCTGTTAATATTTTTTAATATTGTACTAAATATAATTTATTAAGCTTGGTTTTGAATAAGATACCGTTTATTGTTACTTAATAAAACAAATTTTTTTTAATTAATTTGTCTTTATCCTAAAAACATTAAATACCAAGGATAACAGAATAATTACAGGGATTCAAAATGACAAAAACAAATAAGAAATGGTAGTTATGAATTACACAAAGGAAATGCGAGGTTCTTGTTTCTGAAACTCGGTTCTTCTTATTGAACTGAAGGAGTCCATTCTAAAATATTTGACGATGTATAAATTTCATTCCAACTTAACTTTTAGATTTTCTCAGATTTAATAGAAAAATTTTTAACTTGAATTCGAATTCAATTTTAAACATTTTGGAGGACTATTGGGAGGTTGAAAAAGGATAACTTTACATATTATAAAATTAACTTATATGCTGCAGAGATGTACAACTTATTCATCAAAACACCTTCATGTTCACCGAACGTATAATAAAATTATAAATTTAAATTTAAAAAAATTTTTAAATTTTTAATTAAAATCTTTTTGTTTTTATTAATTTTTTAAAGTGTTTTCAATCAATATAGTAATAGACCGGAACTTTATTACGCGATTTTTTATTCATATTTGTTTTAATGGACATTTTTAAAATTCGTTTTAATAATAAATAAAGTTACAATTTAGACAGAAGTTGCAATCCAAAGCCGGGGTTTATAAAAAATATATATTTTTACATTGCATTTCTGTTATATTCAACGCTTACTCTTTTTATTTATTTCTTGTGCCGCAATTCAATAAAAAATCAACTAAAAGACAATATAACAATATAATTGATTCAGTACCGTTTCCTATTGCGAACCTACATCTGTCAACTTCTTTGTCTTATTTGTTAAGAATGTTACAAATGTAGTGGGATTTTGCTCATGTAAAAGATAAAGAACTAAACGGTACTAAAAAAATAAAGTGAATCAAATAAGATGTGATTTTTCAAATATAAGAAAATATCAAAATACAGACTAATGTGTAACTGTACCACTAATCAAACCTTGGTAAATTCGATGGAAGCTGGGGCAAAAAACTATCTGATTATAATTCAGTTAGTATTAAATACAATTTATCAGTATCATACAAATGAAAGGTTGGACTTTATTCAGCTTTTGTATATTTCTGTTTCATTGTAAATTGGTATTGGTATCGATACCTGAAATATTGTCAAGAGCAATACTCTAAATCAAATGGAAGTATGTGTCGATGTGACCCATATTGGAATTCGTAAACATTTATTAACTATTTATGTTGTTCATTTCAATAATGGAATTTAATATAAATTAAAATGTAAATAAAATTGTTTGAATAATCGACAATTTTCAATGACTTTTATATTTGATGTTTAAATGAACATTTTTCATATGTCATGAATTCAATAACTTTTTATGTAAGTAATTAATAATAGCACTTTTATTCGGTATATAAAGTAAAGAACTAAAAGCTTTCATGAAAATAAAAATAAAAGCATTTGTCTTTAGTCATTTTCAAGGGTTTTGTTAACAATTTCACTAAATTTAACAGAACGAAAACGTTATTTTTTATTTTTAAAAATTATTATTTTCATGGTAATTTTATTTGAAAAAAATTAAATTATTATCCAATAAGATTAATTTAAAATTAGGTATTTTTTTTGTTTTTCTATTAGAATAAATAAATGTAAACTGATCAACAAACATTTTTAAACGGTTTTCTTTTCTACACTTCTGATCTGTTATTTAAGATTTCTATAATAATTACCTTAAATAGAAAACACATTGATCTATAGCAGGGGTCTCCAAACTTTCCAGCCTTAGGGCCATAGTGATTACTCTAGTAAGTTCCGAGGGCCAAAACCATATTATCATTGTTGCCGGTGGTAAAAAGTGAAATAGTCCATTGATGAAAAAAAAAGTCCGAAAAAGTACGCAACGTTTAAAAAAGGCTGCAAATCGGACTAAAGTCCGCAAAACGGCAACACTGCATATTATTAATTTTCCTGTCATTATCTGTAATTTCTAGATTAGTTGTAAAGTACGAGCCATGAGGAGTAACGTGGCACGACATCTGGTGGACACAAGCGGAAATAGGTAGTACCTTCTACTGCTAACAGATGGCGCTAATAGCACGTACAGAGTAATCTCGTTGATTCGAGAAAGTTCTGGTGTAGGCAATTACTGCTATTACTGCAATTTTTGCGCAACCACAAGTCAGTTCCTATGACACTTTTGTGAAATAGAATAGTGCGTACCTTTTTAAAACGTGTTTGTGCGTGTTTAAGTTTAAGACATCTTTGTAACAGTACACCCAATTCGGAAATTTAATAACCTCTATAATTCACGTTGGTGTTCACACCAGTTGAGTTGAGTCACCATTTACGTGAAAATGAAGTTATTAAATTTCATTTATTCAATTTATTAAAAATGGTTTTCAGGTAATATTTTTAATTTCAAGTAACTTTTAAGACTTAAATTTTGATTTTATATAATTATGAGATCATTATTCAAGTTCTTAAATATTACTGTTAGTCAGCATTTATAATAAAACATTGATAATAATTAAATTTCAGGTGTTTTTTAGGAATTTTATGAAATTCAATGATTTTTTATTTGGAATTATTTCAATAAAATGTAAGTTAGATATATTTTTAACTAAATAAATAAACTAATTACCGAAGACATTTATTGTTTTAATGCAATTAGGAAAGAAATGGATGAAATAGTTTTTTAAATTTTTATAATCTTTCTCCAGCTCATTTTCGATGGCCCCATATTTTTAATATTTATAAATTTGCTTTTGGTCATTCCTAGTAATCTTCCAAATTCTGAAAGTCATTAATAAGCCGAATTTTGTCATTTTCTGTATATCTATGAAAATATTAATTTATTAAAATAATTTATTTAAATTTACGATGTGCGAATATCTTTCTGTAAATCAAAAGATCTTGCTTTCTTTCTTGTGTTTTTTAATAATTTAAAAATAATTATATTTTAACAATATGTTAACAATATGTTAACGGTTATTTATTTCGGAACAAAAACCTATATAAGAAATTTGCATGCATTTTTCATTATGGGTTTGGTGTTGGTGTGTTCAATTATTTTTCTCTCACCTTCACAAAACTTATAATAAAGTTACTAAATTTCAGAACAATAAATTTCTACACACAGGTAAGTTTGTGTGTTCCTATAATATATATTTATTGATTTTTTTTGATTATAGAAGTTATTAAATTTCGGAATTAGGTGTATTTTGATTTGAATTGTTGCTTTTGTGTGTGATTTAGTAGTATTTAAAAGAAGCGAAAATTTGATAGTGAATGCAGAAAATTCAAAGATAAGTGGAACATTCAGTATTTCGTAATTGAGTCCAGTAACAAGGCGCTATGTTTGATTTGCAATGAAAGCATAGCCGTTCTCAAAGAATATAACATTAAACGTCATTATGAAACAAAACATTTTCAAAATTACTCAAAATATACAGGAAGTTTGCGGACAGAAAAATTCGAAGCTATGAAGCGCGGATTGAAATCGCAGCAATCTTCATTTAAAAAACTCAAAACTGAACAAGAGGCTGCAACTCGTGCCAGCTTTCGTGTGGCTCTTGAAATTGCAAAACATGAAAAACCATTCACCGATGGAGAAATGATCAAAGAATTGCAGTAGCCGAAAAAATGTGCCCTGAAAAGGTAAATTTATTATTAATGGTAGAAAACATCGCTGAAAATATATCCTCTCAAATGTTCGACAAAAATGGACATGTTGAGTGGTTTTCTTTGGCCTTGGATGAGTCAACGGATGTGTCAGATACTGCTCAGGTGTTGATTTATATTCGAGGAGTAGGTAAAAGCTATGAAGTGCATGAAGAACTTCTTGATATGTATAGTATTCATGGCACAACTATTGGTACAGATATTTTTAAAAAGGAGTTGAAATGGCCATTAATCAAAAGAACCTTCGATGGAAAAACTTGAAATGTATTACAACTGATGGAGGCAAAAACATGAGTGGGAAAGACAAAGGAGTGGTCGCTCTTGTGTCAAAGGCTGTAGAAAATGACGGTGGTTCAAAACCATTAGTCTTACATTGTATCATTCATCAACAGTCTTTGTGCGGAAAATGTTTGGATATGTCTAAAGTTCTGAAACCAGTCATCTTTTGGGCTGAATCACCGACAATTCCGACAATTTATTGAAGATATTGGAGAAAATGACTTACCTTATCATACTGCCGTACGTTGTCTTAGTTGTGGGAAAGTCCTTCAGCGCTTTTTTGAACTTCGAGCAGTGATCGAAATTGTTTTGAATGAAAAGCATCGCCCTCTTACTGAATTACAAAACAACGCATGGCTGTGGAAGTTAGCATTCTATGTTGATTTGACAAAACATGTGAACGAACTGAATTTGAGATTGCAAGGAGAAAACCACCATCTTCCTGATTTATACACTAATATCAAATCATTCCGGAAGAAATTGATACTGTTTCAATCACAACAACGAAGAAAATGTTTTTCACATTTTACAACATGTGAAATATTCAGCCACACCACTGAGACTGAGTTTCCTATCGATTTTGCAATCGAAACTTTGAGTGCTTTGAAAATAAATTTTGATTCTCGTTTCTCGGACTTTGATGCCATTCCGAATCAAATTAAGATTTTTCAGAATCCTTTTGATACTGACATTGAAACCCTAGCCCCGGAACTTCAAATGGAAATGATTGATCTACAGTGCAGTGATATAATTAAGAACAAATATCAAAACTCATCTTTGTTGGGATTTTATAAGAGTCTTCCACTGACATAATTTGCATAAATTTGCTCGTGGGCTGTTTTCTGTTTTTGGTAATACTTTTTTGTGTGAGAAGACCTTCTCCAAAATGAAGTACACAAAAAATGTTTACAGATCTAAATTAACTGATGAGCATCTTAAATCTCTTTTAATAATTGGTACAAGTAAAATTAGTCCACAACTACAAACTATTGTCAGTGGAAAATCTCAATTACATAAATCTCATTTGTATTTCATATGTCATTATGCTTGTTATAAGTTATGTTTATATTTAAAATGTATAAAATGTTAGTTGGATTCATTTCAATAATTTGTTAGTTATTATATATTGAAGTTAAATTTTCTGCATATCATACATGTCTTTACTTATTACAATTCTGTGTTTCTTTATCCAACTTATCACAAAAACAATAACAATAAGCCTACAACAATGTTATGAGTAGTTAGCCCATGACCATATCAATGTAGATGTCATATTAATAATTATTCAACATAAAATTAGAATACTTCAGTAAACTAAATTTAATTTGCTATAAAAAATATGTTCTCTAAAAGGAGTTTTCAAGTATGCTAGCTCTCCGCGGGCCGGATGTGGCCCTCGGGCCGTAGTTTGGAGACCCTTGATCTATAGTCTGGAAGAATGAATGTAAATGATCTCGAAAAAAACAATATTGTTGAGGTTAGTACGAAAACCAAAAAATATATATAAAAGAGGAAGGAATAACAAATATTGTTAACATCAATAAAAAGTTCCAAACAACAAAAGCACAAAATTAATTAAAATTTACTAAAAATCGAAAATCAATACGGAAAGGGTAAACGAGTATGGTTTGAACGCCAAATGGAAAGGCAAATTCAGAAATTATTATGAAAATTTAATAAAAGGTTTAACGGGAAAGTTATAAAGAAAAAACAAATTAATTAAAGTTAATTAAATCGTAATTGGAAACCCGAGCGCTGACGGGAACCCGAAGCACAGTGAGACCCAATCGAATAGATAAGGAAGGAGATTCACCTGAGTGCCAATCTGGGACAAACAAGTTAAAGTAATTTAAAAACCCTCAGATGTTTACTTAAGATTCCCAAGAGATAATTGTTTGCAATAATCCTAATTCTGTAGATAATTGCCCTTTCAGAAAAAATATAAAAAGAGAGCTCAAAAACAGACAACCCGCAAGTTGTCCGAAGAAACAAGAGAAAAGTATGGCGAATAAGGCAATCAGCGATCGGAGGACAAAATCCAGTAATTGAAAGCAAAGTTTAATTCTCGTACCAGAAAAGTGATTGCTCCTTGAGTTGTATTCTTTAGCGAGCAATATTGATTTAGAGAGAAAGGTGCAAATCTAATGACCAATTGTAATTTTGATTGAAGTGTAATAAAGTTATTCTGTGTTGGATTTCGATATATTTGTTTAAATAAGAACACGAGGAGTCAGAGTAAACCGACTTGCAAAATAATAGCCCAAAAATATTTAAAAAAGGAATTTTATTTGTTTTAATACACAGGGGAAAACATTCACTTACAGTCACACCTATTAGATAAAAAGACACAATATAGAAAATTTTAACATTTTTATAAGCTTTTAAAAATATTATAATAAACTGCAGTTAAAATAAATTGTAATCAGATACTAAACTGCTTTTTATATTCGTGTTTCTTATGTTGTATTTTATTTAGAAAAATGACCAAGTTATATTACAGACACTTTTTCACTACTCAATGGTATAAAAGATAAAATTAATTTAATTAATTTTCTTATTTTAGAGTAGGTACGACATGTAATAAGTAAACATATGGAATTTAAAACTAAATTTGAAACTTTACTTAAAGGAAAAAGGACTTACAAAAGTTTGCCTTAATTTATGCAATATTTATTGTGGGCACTTTTATTCCTTTTTCTGAAGTATTGAATTTTCCTAACCTTTCGTCGTGATCTTCCACATTAATTTGAAAAATATTTCTCGAATATTTTCGACTATTTTATTTTGTTTTAATAAAAGCTTCTCTTATTTACATTAATTATATTTACATTAATTATATTTACATTAATTATATTTACATTAATTATATTTACATTAATTATATTTACATTAATTATATTTACATTAATTATATTTACATTAATTATATTTACATTAATTATATTTACATGGAACCTGAGACTTGGTGAGCTTTTATTAATATATTAATTTTTTTATAGTTTCATTAAATTTTTATTTATTTCAATTATTTTTTTCCCTTTTAATTTGTTCAGGAAACAATTTTTCTCGAAATTTAAATTTTAATTCAAAAATTCACTTAAATGGCAAAGCAAAATCCTCTGATAGAGAAGCTCAAGGAATTCTTTCGAATAAGTCAAGTGTTTCACGAGTCAAGAAGAAACTGAATGACACAACGGAGGAAAGTAGAAATTCACCGCAAATATTGGATGAGGATATCTCTGACATAACGTATCCACCGGTTAATTTATTAACTGATACAAACGGAGAGTATAACAGTAAATATTTTGTAAGTTTATAGAATAGTTTAAAACAATAATTTTCACAATTTCCATAGAATTTATTTTGTTTCATTTAGAGACTTCCAATTCAACTCAGTAATAATAATAATAATAACAATAATAATAATAATAAATATTATTATTATGATCACTCTAGTGATGTTTCCTCAAAGTAAATATGAATTTTATTAGTTATTTTATCATATAGCTTTGTCAATCAACATTAATGAAACAAACATTTATGTGGATCATTCACAAACTACTAAATATCCTACGGGAGAGGGGAGGGAGGGAGGTGAGAGGTTGTTGTCTCATTTTTAAAAGTGAAACATAACAAGAATTTCCAGATAAAAATATCTTTAATTAAATTTTTTTTTTACTCTACTAATTTTTAAATTTAATTATTTGAAATTATTTAATTATTCTGGAGGAATTTGCATTTGTCTGCTATGTGAATTCTAATTTGAACACTGTCATGATTCATGTGAAATAAATTAGTTTAAATAATCAAATAACTAACTGAAATTAGAAAATATATATTTTATTACATTTTACAAATGTGTTGGGGTCGTCGGTGAAATATTATATATATATATATATATATTACAACGATTAGTTGAGTGCTTATTGCAACCCTTCGGAGGAATACCACATTTACAACATAACTTGGAATTCTCAACCACCTGATTACTGTTTCTAGTTTCGATGATCGGTAGATTCGATCTCATTGCTTTCTTTGCTTTAACTTGAATTTACTCGATATCTTTAATTTTTTTAAATCGTTTCTCCAATAACTTAGTAATTCACTTTCGGTTTTGTTTTAAGTCTATTTTCTTTTTTTTTACAACTTCTGTTTTTGATTTAAGTTGTCTTTCCTTTTATGGTCTGCAATATAATAGTAATTACTGATATTGACTTTAGTTTAAATTCCTTCGGTCACCTCCAGTTTTTCTATTATCTTTTAAAGTTGTCGAGATAAATAATTTTTAGGAGGCGTCATCTCTCGTCTTCCCGGGGGATCACTTTTTTTATCTCATACAGGCTATTTCTTATCATAAATAAATATTCAATCATTAATACTAAATTAGAAACAAGTAAAATCTTCAACGTGATTATATATTGACTTTGTTGGAATATTTTAATTTTCTCAAGGACGGAGAGAATTTACAGTGTTTTACAATTTTGAAGATAATTATAATTTATTTACAGTGCCGGTTCTAGAAGTTTTCTGTGAGTAGGCGAGATGCGAATT
>CAUHTR010005176.1:0-12139 GCA_959609185.1 Schmidtea polychroa | reverse complement strand
TTAACATGTTAAAGTTCATAGACAAAGATGTTCTCAGTTACAAAGGAAATAAATTTTATGTATGAAGGACCATGTAACTGATTGTATTGAAGAAAAACAATATATTGAAATCTTTAGAAGGGAAAGCCCGTAGATCATTTGTAATCATTCTCTAAAACTGTTATTAATAAAGTTATTGAAGTAATTTGATGGCTGATTCAGGATATGATAGTAAAGATAAATGTTGCTGGGTTGTTTTCAGTGCAAATTGATACAACTCAATATATTACTTCCAAAGATCAATGCTTATACGATATGTAACGGATCGTATTTACGAAAATCTTTTTACAATTATGAGGTGTGAATCATCTACTGATGAATCTATGCTCCAGTTATAAACTGGCGTCTTTGATTCTTGCAAAAAAGACATTGCAAAATGCGTTGGTAGTTCAACGGATGGAGCTGCTTGGAGATGGAGGCCTTTTAACTTGGCTATCAATGGAAGAACGTATGGCTTTATGCCCATTTACTCAATGTAGTGTTGTCTAAATCTTGGTTTTAGTACCTCATTGGTGCACATCTTCTTTAAAAGGTTAAAATTTCTTGACATTGAAATATCTATACAATTTTAATAGTAATTTATCTTTGTACTTGAGGAAACATGATTATGCAAGTGAAATGTAAAAAAGAATTATTTACAGCTGTCTCAGCTCATTTATTTATTTTAATTAATGATTGGTTTTACTAATTACTTTATTTTAAATATTGTAAATTAAGATTGCCCAGAGTCACAATTAGAGAGCTCTCCGTCCATTTAGATCCCCCAAAAATTCCAGTGTCCCAATGGTCAATGATTGCTAAACAAATAGGAATTTCTAAGTAAGTAAAATTTCATAATAATTTTATAAAAAACTTACCACAAATTAGTAAATTAATTCTGGTAAAAAGTCAAATTTAATTTTTGAGTACATCATATTTATTATGTGGAATTTTTTGTTAATTTTATTATTTTATAAATGTTTGTTTATAACGATCGATTCATTAACAGTTTTAAAAGGAAACATTTTCAAACTCAAATTATGTTTTCATTTATAATTGGATGATAATAAATACTCATTCTGTCCAAAAATGATAGTCCAGTTGCATTTTAGCTTTTTTCCCAAAATGATTGTCAATAGAGAATATAAAAAATTGAACGGTTTTGTAAAACCTTTTACAGTAAAAAAAAATAATTTTATTTTATTGATTGAACAAATAACAAAACTGCATTTTAAGTATCACTGTTACGTAGAAAAAAAGAAATTGCCAAAAAAGTCAAACTGGACTATCATTTTTGGACAGAGGGAGTATTAAATACACAATAAAATCCAACAATATTTTTTACACGCAATGTAATGCATATAAAGTAAAATTTTATGAAATTTTCGAAAATGCATTTTTTATTTTTTTTGTTTTTTTTATTCTCTTTTAAACCAGTTATTTTTTTGACCATGTCAACGCTGAATTAGCCAGTGATTAAATGATATTTAAAGTAAATTGCATTTAACTGTATAATTTTTTTCTGTTTTGTTTGTTGTAGATAGTAATAAAATGGCAACTGTCTCACGTCGCAAATGTAAGAATGAGAAAAACAAATTTTGTTATATATCTGGCGGGCATACTGAAAAAAAGAAGCTGCGTAGCATTAATTAACATACTTGAAAGCCATAATCTGCATATTTTATAAGGTAGAAGTGGCTACTTGAGCAACATGATATTGAGGCATTAGATGTTATTCACGGCTAAACAATTGGTTAGATTCTGGCCACCACATGCCATTTGGTATTCATGATTTGGAGTGAGCCTAAAAATCATTTCAATGATTTTTATTTTTGTTGCATTAACCTTTCTCTACTGTCATTGGAACTGGAATTATATAATATCCAAATCTTCAATTCACTTCTCATCCAATACCACTTTCAGATTCACTTACAGTTCTATAAAGAAACATGATTACTTGCTTGAAGAATTAGACATAGACGCTGAAGACACAAATGTTGATCTATACATTGTACATAAGGATAATAAATTTCTTCCATTGGCATTGAATTTAAATTATAACAGACCTCAATTGTTTTCACAATGGGAATTAAGTAATTTGATCCAAAGAACTGAAGCTGACAATAGATCACACTGAAAGACTGGCATCAAGATTAAAAGAGAAAAATTGATTGGAAAAAGGCGTTAAAATATTATTTTATGATAAAAGTTAACAAAAAATCATATCGTTTTTTCAAATGAAAAGTAAACTCAGTTATTTCTGTGACATTGGCGGGTTATTTCAATTCTTTGAATAGGAACATGATTCTGCCTAATGGCGTCTTTTATTGTTGTCTCAAAATATAGTGTCAAAGCTATATTGTTGAAACTAGGTTTTTCCCAGGTGCCTTATTTTTTCAAAATCCTAAGTTCTTCACGTGAATCTTATTGCATGCTTCCGAATCAGTGTGTTCGAAAACCAAAAATTGATATGTAAATGAGTTCAGTTAAAAGAATAAATAATTTTCAGTTCATATGATTTATTTATTACAAAATTTCTCTATACACAATATTGCGCGTGAAAATGCGATTGTCGCTGAGTAAATATTATAATAAATATTTATATATAATATAATAATATAATAAAAAAATTAACATTTTTATTTATTTATTAAATTAAGTTACTTATAACAATAAGTAGATAAATTTAATAAAATATAACTGGAAAATAAATTGAGCGTTACGGAATCAGTGATTGAGTGAGTGACCTGAGCTTTTATAAAATATATATAATACCAAATTATTACCAGTTGAATGGTCATTTCGAATGTAAGGATTAATTTCTTTTTTTTACATTACACACCTAAATTCTGATCTCACATTTAACGACATACCAAACCATATCAAATCGTAAAAATAACTTTTGTAACGAATTTATTTTTAAAATTAACAGTTTTATAATTAGTAATAAAACAATTGATTACAGTGTTTATACTGTTGATAGTTAATGTATGAAGTCAAAGTTCATTAAAGAATAAATATGAATTGTTGAAAACACAACAAGTTCTTATGACACACTTGGAAACCATTTGATTATTTGATTTATGCAATAACATAGGAAGTTTTGTAAAAAGTTATTATTGCTTATTTAAGATACGTATTGTGAAATCCTACGGGAAATTTTCAATTTATGATTCATACGAACTCATTTTAATTGAATAACAGATGCGTGAGCATTATTTTGATAGAACAGCAAATGATAGGCCACCCGTTACTACCTAGAATTAAAGTGAATGGTTTCATGAGTATTTTTTGTGAATCTCAAAAACACCTGGGAGAAAAAGGCTGTCCTTTAAAGACTTTCTACTTTAGGATAATGCATATACAAATCAAAACGATTTAAAATATGAAATGTGACAACACAACATGTTTACCAGAACCGATTGGTACTCTCCTTCTCAGAAATATCAAAGTTTACTGTTGTTGGACTAGGATTATAGGCAATTTTCATATGATTAAGAAGTAATCTTTACAAAAAATGACTTAATCAATAGAGGAAATAATTAACAATCAAAAAATATATATATATTTATTAAAAAATTAATTTTTTTAATTTGTTCGTATATTCAATTTATATACGTATTTCTTTCGGTAACCATTTCATTCTTGGAAAATATTTATTCTGTTTCATTTTAAATTATGGGATAAAATAATTTAAATGCAATATATTAAATTAATTCAAATTAAATGATACCCACATAAAAATTTTCTCCATGTCCAAAAAAAAAACAGATTGATATAAAAATAATTAATAAAAAAATGTTTTTACCGAAAATAATATCTCAAATATATTGTCGGTCAACGAAAATGGAGGATTCAAAGAGACTTATTTGCAGAATTTGTGAGACCTTAATAAATAATTTATAGAATCGCCTCAATAGAAAGTTTTAAATCAAAAACATATTTTCCTGATTAATTATTAATATATTACTTTTCTCTGATCTAAATCCCAATTGTGATGCCAATACAGTTCATTAATAACAGATAAAACTGACTTTCCAATTTGATCAAAGACAGAATATGATCGCAGTTGTGATAAAATTAATTTCCCCACATTCTCCCTTGTAACATATGTTAGTTTGTTTTAATCAGTTTCTAATCAAAATCCAGTTGCTAATATTAATCGGCTTTATTAACAGATTAGAACCGGAAAAGCCCACATCAAAACCGAATCAGAAATTTCCTAATAAATTTCTGAACTTCTTAAATGATTTTATCGAGTCTCTGCAATATGTTCAGTGAAAAATAAATAACTAAAAAAAATTTTGTCATTCTTTGACTATTGACATAATCAAAATATTTTTACTAATTTTTCTGCAGAAAATTTTAGTTTGTTTAAAAAATTATATTTTTTATTTATTTTTTTTTTGGAATTTTTTTAAGTGGAAAAATTATTGAATAAAGACTTTCAAACGGATATAAAGGATTTTATTCAATTGTTAATAAATAAATCTTATTTATTATAAAAATTATATTTAAATTCTTTCAAAACAACTTTTTTCAATCAAAAATGAAAGTTCACTAAAACAATTTATAAATATATCTTTTTCAGAGGGAGGGAAATTGTTTTATTAAGCGGGTTCCTCTGTTATAGAAAGATTCCAAGGCTTTTGGTCTCTTCAATGAACATATCCATCACATGAATGTTACGCTAAAGTAGTGAATGTATTAGTTAAATAAATGGTTAAATTAAAATATACTTATTATACTTAATACTTGACTTAATAAAATATTTTTATAATAAAATATACATCGTAGTTAATTATAAAAAACAATACGCAAAGGAATTTGCCGCAAACTTCTATGTATTTATTGCAATTACATAATTTTACATTGTAACAGTAAATTAGTTTTTCAACTTATGAATTCTACGCTCGATCTTGATTTGAAATTAATTCTTTATGATCTAAAAGTATTTTTATTGCATTCAGATAAATGTAGAAAAAGGAAAATATGAAAAGGCGAAAAAGCATTTTTGAATATTGAAAATTATGTGTGTTACATAGGGTCACTAGAATTTTAAAAACACTTATGTGGGGCATGACAAAAAATGGCTGGGAAACACTAATCTGTGTTTTTCATTTACATTTTCATTTATCTTCATTAAGATTTTGACTATAGATCAAAGGTGAACAAAAGGATAAATTATTTGAAAAGTAAATTATTTATTTATAGTTTATTGTTTTATAGTTTTATTTATTCAATGCGCTTGTTTTAGAATAAATTAAATTAAAAAAAATTTCTAAGATCTAACGACAAGTCAATATTTTTACATTTGATTATAATATTAATTATTATTCAAATTGAAACTAGATATTTTACGCTCAGATTTTCATGGGATGGAAATCCCAGAAATTTCCATAATTTTTTAAAAACCTTTTGGTTCCCAAGTTTGACAGTTTTGACAGTCAGTATTTAAACCAGGGCTGTGGAGCTGTATCGAAATTAATTGGCTCCGATTGCAGCTTCAGGTTGTTTACTGAGTTCAGCTCAGTCTCCAGCTCCGACTTTTAATATATCTTATACTTAATCAATGTGTGTAAAAATAAAACCATTTTTTTTGAATTCTTCTTTTTTTATTCATGATTGATTCTATTAAATTGATGTTTTACAAAAATATAAAGAAAAACAAATAATTAAAATATCTAATATAAACTTTTAAAAAACAAAAATAATAAACGTTATTAAAAATACGTACACTATTTTTCATTTTTAAGCTATATTTCTTTAAAAAAGAATTGCGTGAATGAAATTTCCTTTAATGGGTGCACACCGGTCATACTTGATTATTTTCAGACCTTTCTACTTTGACTTGCGTTTGTGGTAATTCGGTCATAATTCTAACAGAAATTTCAAAGATTTGGGGGTAAACATCGATAGCTTCTTGAACGTTCAGTTTTGATGATCGATCATATTTTTGCAACTTACTCCAAAACGGTAAAAAACTCCTTTTTAAACTTCTGTTTATCTGTATCAACTGGTTTCTTTTCGTTGAAACGCTTTCATTTTATAACAGTTAATTCATTTAAATATTTTTCAAAATTTAAATCTTTATTTGAACTTGAAGAAATTGAATCTTGGCTAGAAATGAAGTAAGAAGCATGCTCGATCTGTGTTTCACGATCTTCTAATTCCGGAAAACATTTGATGCGAAAGGCGATTTCATAGAGCGTTCCTTTTGCTTTTGCAATTTGATGGTGATTTAATAAAATTCGGACCATTGGATAAATGTAATTAGCGGCCACCAAAATTTCATTTTGCAAAAGTAGTTGTTCCCTTTTATTCATTGAAGATGTAATGTCGCTGGAAATCGGTCCGTAAATAAATAAATAAATAGATAAATAAAGTTTCTCCACTCAAAAGAAAAAGCTCTAGGAGTTAAATCTTCAGTTTGTAATTTCTTTGCCAGAAGATAAAGGCGAAATAAAATATTTTCTAATTTTGAGGCTTGTTCCCATTCGGTTTCAGGTAGAGAAAGAATTGGATTATCCATTTCTTTTTAAAAATTAAGATGATATTAAATATTTAAAAAAACCGTCGCATTTGTAAAGTACGACGGTATCGTTTTTTAAGTTTTATTATTACAATAAAAAAGTAACAATTTTTTTTCAGATTTTCTTTTTAACAATTAATTTTAAATAAAAGCAACGGTTGTTTTATTTCATATTTCTAAATCTAACCTTTATTAATAATTTTTTAAAAATATTCTTTGATACTGTTAATAAACGCAAAAACTAAAAATAGTTAAAGAAATTATTTTTAAAAAGATAATTCAATTTCTATACAAATTCTCAATTAAAAAGAGAGTTTGAAGACTATAAATCAGTAATATATCGATGTTTGTTGATACTCACGAATTTTCGGCAGAGCCTTTTTCAAGTGAATTTGATCATTATTACATTAAAAAATTATTGTTGGGGATAATAAATTTATTTCGTATTTTATAATGAATTTATTGGTTTAATTATATTCTATTTATATTTTATTTAAATACCCAAAAAATATTTCCTATTTTTTTAAATTTTAAATTCTGTAATTTAATTAAATTTTTAATTTTTTAATAAAAAAGACGTTTTTTATATTTTAAATATTTTTTTAATTTTAAATTTTAAATCTAATTAAATATTAATTTAAGTATTTAATTTAGTTGAATGTTGATGGACGGTTTAAGTTTTTTTATATAAAGAGTCTCAGTGGCTAATCTTTGCAATGAGTTTTTGAACCCATCTTGTAACATTTTGCATTTTGTTTCGTGTAATTGTTGTTGTTTCTATGTATGTAAGTTTGATTTAATAATGTTGAAAATTTCCTTTAAAATTTAAAAATTGTTTGGAGTCGGAGCCATGGCATTTTGATCGGTTCCGGTCCAGGCTCCATCAATTGATAATTTCGTAAAACTCCGGCTTCACAGTGGTGATTTAAAAAAGTTTTGCCTCATATATAAAACACTGAAGTAGAATAGTTATTAATTCATTGGCAATTTTGTGAATAAATGTTAACAAATATGTATTTTCATAAAAAATTTGTGTAAGTTAATTTCAATTTAATAATTTCAGTAATCTGGAATACTTCCTCAAACAATCTAACCCAACTGCATATCTTCTAATGCTCTGGGAAGCTCAAAATAGAGAAGAAACCGCATTAGTTGATTTAAAAAGCACTTTGAAAATTATTGGCTTACTTGATATTGCGAATGTATTTAAATGACTCAAATATGTATTTATTATTTGATACTATTTATTATTGAGAGTCAGTAATATGAATAAATGCTATGAAAGACTATTCAATATTATATTAAATAGTTTGTTGAGGTTGATATCGTTAACTGAACAAATAAACAAATCATGTTAGCATTGCTTGGTATGCTAAATTCATGCCTGACAAACTTAGTGATTTTGTTTTATTAAATGGGAGTAGTATGTAGTAAGAACTCCAGCTCACTTTTACCTCAATAACTTTTCAAATATGCCAAGGTCATTAAATATAGGCTAATGGAATCGGTTGTTTACTTTACTTAAGTATATAATTTATTACATTTTATAAATAAACTATTTTTATTATTATTTAATTTAAATTATTAATTAACTAATTTCATTTAATTATTATTTGGACTACAATGTCAATAGTGGTGCGACCTTCCTTACTTGATTTATGTGATTTCTCAATTTTTCATCTTTGACATACTCCAATGATTTATGAATTTTTTTTGAATAATAAAATTAATTAATTTATTTATTTTTAAGTTTGAGCTTCTTTTAAGGACCTTCAGTCATTTTAAAATTTCTTCATACGTCTTCAACAAATCATTTCCAACCAGTTTTCCGCCCGCCCTCTAGAAAAAAATATTAATTTTTATATTTTTGCATATTTAATTATTAATTTCTAGTTATTTCCATATTTGTTTTATTTTTTACATTCTCGTGTATTCCCAACACTTACAACAGATAAGAATTTAAGTATAGACGTCACCAAATCGATGATATGTTACACGTGGTCTATCTCAATATATGAACGTTCTTGCTTATTTTGTTGTAACAGCGTCTTGAAACTATGATGGGTTCTTTTATCAAGATTCTGAAATTCGTTGACAAAAGAGTTACTATATTAATATGACAATTTAAAATAATTGAACACGCTAGGATGCCAGCCCACCAATGCTACGATATCGGTCTTGACAATATAATTGACGCGGTGTCATCGAAAAACGTGAAATGCAAATATTCAAATTAATTAATTAATTCAAATTTCGTTTATGAAAAAAATCCCACTAGTAGTATGGAGTACGGAATCCAGCGCACTTTTACCTCACTAACATATCAAATATGTCAAGTTCACTGCTGGGGTAGGACTCCGAATGATAGTTTTCCGTTTTGTTTAAATTAATAATGGTAAAAATAAATTATCAAAATTTTATAATGAACGTTCTGTTGATACAACGCCACACAACATATAAAAAGCACAAAGTTAATTAAAAATAAAGAATAATACCAAATAAAACAAAAAGATTGAATACTAAGTAAAACAAAAATAATAAAATAATAATAGCAAGCAGTTGCACATTTAGAATATTTCAACTCACAAAACTACAAAAGAAATCGCCGAAGAGACACAAAGTCGCAAAAAATATCATTTTATCCAAAGGATAAGAGTGATATGAAAAAGCGATCGTTCATCCAGTCAGAAAATTAAGAAAGAGAAAAATTAAAAAAAACAAAGAATTAATACAAAAAATAAAAACAACCAATCAAACTGATTCAAATTTGAAACAAAAATTAAAGTATATAAAATGATCAAAAATAAGTATGATCAATTCTGATTAGTTGAATCGGTTGACAAAATACAATATAAAGTGTCGTCTCAACAGAACATTCACACTTTTGTATAAGTTAAAACACCAATTTTTATAATTCAACAAAACATTTTCTACACACTCTAGAACCACTTTTATAAATACAAAAACCCATTTTTAACTCTGAGAAACCATTTTTAATTTGTGCAACTTCAATTTATTCGAACCAGTTCATTACCTTTATGGAAATTTTTCGGAAATTAGAATCGCACTATTGGTTAATTATTTTTATTTTTATTTGTAAAAATTGATAAATCTTAATTTTGTAATGTACTAAGTTCGTTAAACTTTTAGTATCAGACATTTGTTCGTTCACCGTCTTTGATTTTGGTGGGTCGCAGGTAAGCCACATTTTACCCGTTCGTGTCATTTCCTACGCAACCCAAGATACAATAACTTGCCGAATCATTCGACACCCGTTGAGGGTGGATACTCACGAGAGGTGATTGTATCTCTGTACACTATAATCGTCGAGCAGTCGAATGGGTTTGCGGGCTGTCGATAGAAGGCATGTCTCCGACTTCAGTTAGGTCCCCTTATTCTATACTCCAATGAAGCCAACCTTGGGAGATTTGCTCCCTCATAGCTTATCCATCATACTATGGAGTCAGTCAATATTAACCCGCTGGAAATCTTTCACAAATGCACTCAAATTGAAAACGCGAATATATATACACTGCTGATGTGACTGTCAGTCATGTGAGTTCGGAACAAGTTAAGTGTCCTGAGATTCCGGTTTTCTTGAAAGTAAAGTTAAAGTTGACTTTTAAAATGTTGCCAGGGATCCGCTATTATTTTATTCATATATTTCCTTAAAGTTAAAGTTACAATTGACTCTGGTGTTTCTGTTGTGTTCTGTTATGAATTTGAGTCTAGAATAGCTTAAATGCTCGTTACTCATAACACACTGGACATTTGGAAAACGAGCGGTAGATTCCACGTATAGTCTGTTTTGTTGTCTACATGCGTTTTTAGTCTTTTAAATTACAAGATGAAAAATTGTTCGCCTTACACAGCCCACTGGACTCTAGTGTGACGAGCTCCTACTGTTATGTATTGAGACCTTGGAACGACGAACAAAATAAAACCTTGTCGCAGCTCCCGATCTCTCTATATTGATTTTACCCCACCCGTAGCATTCCGCGAATACTTGACTTACTGTTGCAAGCAAAGCACGTATCTGCATGGGTGTACCCCATGTAGACAACTAAATAAAGTAGTATAAATACCACTTCCCGTAGTTAAAATATGTTTCATTTTGCTGACTTGCAGTGTCGTGTGGTGGCCTTGGACCGAAAAAGGTTTGCATTATGCATTATGTAAAGCAAGAAGAATAAAAAAGCATTTAATTAGAACCAAACCATATTCAAGGAAGACACTCAGTCATAATATCGTAACACAATAAACAAAAATCTTTACTTTAGATATAATATTGATTGAAAAATTTAGTTCACAAAATGATTTCACAAAATGAATCGATTGTGACTAAAATTCACAAGCTAGTTGATTTGTGACTTAAATGTGTCGGTATATATAGTCTGATTTTGGTGTGCAAGTATATGTGTGTGCATTGATTCAGTAAAACAAATTTGATTTATTTTAATTCTACTTAATTTTTAATTCTAATTTTTATCAATTTTGATGACGATTTTTTTTATAAATTATGATTTTATTTTCTAACTTTTATATTTTATTTAATTTTAATTAATTTCGCCGCCATGATGGATATCACCATTTTCTAAAATATTCTATGTTGTTTTAAGGATTTTTATATATAATTCTCATTTCTTTAATTCCTATGTTATTTCATTTCGATTCTATTATTATTCTGACAGGAATAGTTTCAATGTCCCTAACAAATTAATCATAACATTGCAAACCTCCATTAATACCTGACTCTAGTAAAAATAATCCGAACCAATTGGTTTCACCATCTATCGTCGGCAGAAAGTGTCAATCTCATCCCAGCCCATCACCTGTCTGACTCATCATATCATAGCATGCTCTGTCTCCAAGTACATGGAATCCTCCGTCTGTCATCGACTTGTGTGCTGCAAATTTCAATGAGAGTCAACCCATACAGAAAGCAAAGCGTAAATAAATGAAAAGATTAGTAATGAATGCTAAATAACGGACGAAGAACCCACCTGAAATGGATCTCAGCATAAACAGGATGACCTTTTCCCTAAATGTGACTGAAATTTTTTCGACTTGGATGAATTCTTGGCCTCGGCTGAAGTTGACAATTTATAATTCCATGTTTTACTAAAATGATTATTGTCATGGGTGCATAGATAGGTTATGAAATAGTCATGAAAGCATTTGTAGGTATATTTTTCAGTTAGACCTTTGAAACTGTATATTCATCTTCATTTGTCAAAACACCAAAATCATCAAATCTAGGCTAGTTAAATAGATTGTTTTAATTTAATTATTTTATTTTATCTTCAAAAACATTGTAACACGTGCGTAAATTAGATTCAAAACATTTTAATTAAATTAAAATTTGAATTAGCAATTTCTCGATTTAATAGAAATTAAAGCCAATTTACTCTAGGACAAGGACATTACTTGTTCTATAAATGAACATGAAATAATTATAATGAATACTAAAAAACTAATTATCTAAATTTATCTTCAATGAAACTGTTTACAATTTTTATTTATTTGGAATTACATTATATTTTAACTTTTACAAATCTAAATTTTTATACAAATATTTCTTTACACATA
>CAUHTR010005175.1:0-17509 GCA_959609185.1 Schmidtea polychroa | reverse complement strand
TACTTTTAGAAATTCTACACCTAATAGTTTTTTGCAATAAAATTGAGTGTATTTTTTGTAGGTGCTATTGAAAAATCCCTGAGACTTCTCAAAAGGTTCTTCAAGTTTGACTGATATCATCATTCATTTCAGCGAGTTTATTGAGCATAAACCTAATGATTGTATCAGCTGTCATTAATGTACCGCCTAGTTCGCCTTAATGATAGCGCCGGCTCTGTGTAACATCTTCTCGACTTAAATTCTCTACTGTCAGCTTAACTGGCTCCAATGCGTCGAGAAGATTTTTAAGATCACCGAAATTAACCTCGTCGATGAGGTGAAAAGAGTTGAAATCGGCAAGAGTTAGTCGAATTGAGTTTTCAGTTTTTACCAGTGATTCCAACATTCCATCGTGTTTTAACGTCCAAGAGGAGTTCTTTCTTATGACATAACTCAGAAACAACATACGTGTGGAAAGCTTGATTTGTCAAGTAAGACCGCTTGATGAATTTAACAAGTTTTCGAGATTTCAAAAGAAGTTCCTTGTAGTCAGTCTCTCCGCCAGAATAATCTTCTTGATGATGTTATGTAGATTAATTCCAAAATATATTCGACCTCTTATACTTGTCCTTTCTTCAATAGAAAGACTGAATTTTGCTTCATTTTCAACCAACTTGCGAATATTTTCAATCATTAAAGCTTTTTTCTTATCAAATTGAAAAATCTCATTTCTTCCAAAGTTGAATAAAAATTTGATTCTGAGAAATCCAACAAATTATTTCCCTGTTCTTCTGAAATAATTTGTTTTCTGCCACCAGAAAATAATTTTGAGCAATTTTTAAAATATTTTTTTTATTTGTCCTATAAAAAATGTTGACAGTATAATTACAATGTTTTACTCAACTATATTTGACTCATGTTCGCCAACAACGTTTCCAATAAATTATCGAGTTAGCAAATGATATTTAACGGATATCTAACGTATAGTCTTGCGTGTTCGAGCCGGATTATACATTTATACTTAGGGTCTTGTAGGATTTTATTATAGAAATTTAACAATCACCTGACCTAAACACTGCTATGGGTGTTAGCTCCCAAAGTTACTGAGATCTGCTTGGAAAGGACATGGAGCTGAATATACTTGTCCTTGATATGACTTTTCTGATGCTGCCTTTGATTTTGCTGAATACACTTTCTATTGGATTGAGTAGTGGGCTATATGGTGACAGGTGTTAGATATAATTATTTGGAGATAATGCTCCACTATGAATTGAAGCATTGTCATGAATGAGACGGTATCCTGTCCCATTCAATTGTGTTGTTAGTTCATTAATGAAATTTTGGTAGATATCCTTTTTGTAGGATCCTACAATTAATTAACACTAATTGCCAAAAGAAGACATGTTCGATCATCGGCTATTTGATACTATGGATTATCCTTTTTTCTTCCTTCCGAATGTTTGAGTTATCCAAGTCTTGAAACCACACTCATCAATGTAAATGAGATTTTTATCTCGCCAGACTTCGAGATATCGCGTGATATAGTCCATTCGGATTTGAAGTACACGGGCAGAATTCCTTGATGCCAAACATGGGTTACCTTCAGAAATCAAAAAATAGAAGTTTTAGAGGCCGTGAAATTTTGTTGCAAAAGGAAAAACCTCATTTCTTCCAAAGTTGAATAAAAATTGGATTCTGCGAAATCCAACAAATTATTTCCCTGTTCTTCTGAAATAATTTTTTTTCTGCCACCTCTTTCCTTTGCTAATTTTTATATAAGTTCCAGAAAATATATATTTAGCACATTCTTCTACTATCCATTAACCGTATGTAAAATTATCCTATCGGTAAGGAGAATGACGAAAACTATCGACAAAAACTACGGCCGAAATTGGTTTATTCGTAATGTTAAAACTCTGCGAGGTCAATTTGCTTTATAACTGATCACGGAATAATTGCTAATGATATTAGACATAATTATCTATAGGCTTTCCAAATTTTCGAATATTTTTAATACTCGATTATCAAGTACTTTAAAATGAGATACTCGATTAATCGATTATTAGAAAAAATGAAAAAAAATATAAACAATAACAACAATACAAGTATACTAACAGTATATTCAAAATCATTTTAATTTATTATTATTAAACAAGTATTTAAGAATAAAAGTGAGTTGAATATTTCAAAGTATAATCTGGTTTGAAATTTTGTTTTAATCATTCCAGCGGTCGAAAACATAGGTTTAGTTGCCGTTGATGTCTGTCTAATAGCTAAAATAGGGCATAAAGGTGTTCTTGGTTATTTTTTAATAAAATTTTAAAATCAGACAACTATTTTACTCGCTTATATTGGTCAAAGCCTTCGGTTTATAATGTTCTTGAGCTCGAATACAGAGATGACGGGAAGTCTCTCCCTAACCCATTTTGTAAATATCTACTAAGCTTCTAGCTGTATATAATATCTAATGGGTTTCAGAAAATTCATGCTAACTGGGGAAAAATAATATGAAAGGACTGTTTTTTATCAGATTTATTTGACGGAGCTATTTCATTCTAAATTAAAACAATGAAAACTATATTTTGAAATGTTTAAGCTAATCCATGTTTCTGACTAAGCTAAAGCCATTATTAGATTAGTTTAGTATATACTTGGTATAGGGCCTGAGGCAGCTCCTGTATTGAAAATTTTAATTAATTTATGAACTTCACGTTTATTTTCGAGTTTTCTATTTGAATGTTGTATTTTAATTGTTCTATGTCTCTTAAATTGATTTTAAATATTAGATAAATACTAATTATAAATGGCTACATGTAAGCTATTATGCTGCACTTCAATAGTTAATCTTACCTCTTCTTTTTCTTGGAGTTTCTTCCTCATGGAAACTTCCAACTCATTTTGCCAACGCTCTTGTTCTTCAGCGTTCTCAAAGTTTTCACCCCGACTATAATATTACGCTGCAGATCATTGATTCTGTCGCGCAATTTATTTTCTTTCTCAAAAAGATCTTGCTAGAAAATGCACTCAAAAATAAAAAAATAACAACTCTTACAATATGCGAATCTTCTTTATCCTTAAGATAAAAATTTTAAAAGTATTTAATTAATAAATAATTATTACCATGATATAGTTTTAAAAATGGAAGTAAACTCTTATTAAAACACAAGTGAAATTTTAAAAATATTTTTTTGTTTAAGCATATTTTACTTTGGTAATAAAATTTGATATAAAAAGTTACAACAATCGGTTCCATCTAAAGATTTATTTATAATTACACAACGTGATCACTGTTAAATAGGAATGTATATTGCGCAATAACTAACACATTTTATTGAATTACGCAATATACTCTGAACTGCTTCACATTTGGTCCTTGGCCTCTAATGTAATATCATTACTGAACTTATTGCTTTTGTTCTTTTTATAGTTCTTTTTGTAGTCCAATTTGTGGTGTTAATTTTATTAAATATCTACATCAGATGAAGATAAGGTAGAATCACTATTAATATGCTCTTCTGTAAACATTTGTGAATATATTTGTTCCATAATTTTAACAGAGAATAAAATTGCTGTATTTTTTGATGAATATTTAAAATAATCGTTGGAACTTGGTATATTTCCACTCTGTAGGTAAATGATTAGTGTCATTAAAAATTGTAATCAGAGCACTGATCTTCTATATACTTCTAAAATATCTTTCTCTGCAAACTCTTCTGTATCGTCAAACACTTCATTGGGAATAACAATTTTTGTTATATAAAAACAATCCATGACAGCGAAATTAAGCGCATGGTTATGGCAAAGTTGAATTAATACACCTAATATATTGTCATATTTTTTCATTACGGCTGCTGTGTCGTTAGTTGATGCAATAACATCATTTCCGTCAAACCCAGAGCATGCATTCAATTGTATTTGAGTTTATTCCAAGTACATGAGCTGTTACGTTTACAAAACGTAAAATAGTGCAATCTGTCCATTCATCCATTGTAATAGCAAATTTATGATTTTAATTTTTGAAATTTGTCTCGAAGTTCAATACATTTTTCTTTATAAAAGCTGTTGATGCATTTTGAAATAGCTGTCGGACTTTTTGGCATTTATAACCTTTTTGTCGCACGTAACCAGCTATAACTTGAGAATTACTAATTGCCGTGATCGCCATTCCATCAACAGCTGGATTTTTGACAGTATGTTTATTGTTAATCAATTGTTAAATGAGACGTAAAGGATAAAAGTTAATCAGTACAATATACACATGAAGCATAGTCAGTTGTGGGTTGGTGGGTTGGATTGCTTTTGGCTTGATTTTGATGGAACCTCAAATCTATTGCCTTTCCTCGGCACACACATTGACTCTGTACTTTCTAGGCCTGTCTTATAATATTTATTGAGGGTGAATGTGGTGATCACAAAGTGGGGTTCTTCTACGCCAGTAGATGGATTGGTCACCGCTGGCTCACATGAATAATAGAAATTAATAGAAAATATTTTATAAAACGAAAAATATTCTTTCGAAAATTTGACAAGTCTACTTGTTACCGCGGTAAAATATAGCACGGTACTGATTGTATATTTTCGATAAAAATATTTTAAACCAATAAAAAATTTTAAAAGTTTGAATATCGCTATAAAATAATATAAATCTTTTGTTGACTTGTTGCAGATGATAAAATATAAATTTATTGAATGCATTATTTAATCATTTTAAATTTAACATAATAAATTGATAAATATAATAGGGATATTATAATAGAATTTAATATTTTAAAATAATTTATTTGCGATGATGATGTTCGAGAATCTTTGGATGATGTACAACCATGAGTGTGGCTCTAAAGAGGGCCCATTGGTCGTTCTCATATTTTAAAAGGATTTAATCACATAATTTATTTGCGATAATGATGATAGAGCGAATCATTGGATAATGTACAACCACGAGTGTGGCCCTAAAGAGGGCCGATTGGTCTCGTTCTCATATTTTAAAAGCATTTAATTACATAATTTACTCACCAATAAATTATTATTGTTATTTTTGACAACCATCATTAACTCATTCGGGCGAATTCTTGGTAAATGATGATATCTGATGCTAATTTGGATATCCTCAGCCAACAAGTCTTTTTTTGTTAGTGTGTCATTTTGAATATGTATGTATCGAACGAAATATAACGGTTTATTTTTTTGAAGATAATTTTCCAATATCGTCATATTTTTATAAATATTTCTCGGGTTTGGAAACAAAACTTCATGTAAATAATAACTTCTCCTTTTGAGACCTCTTTCAAAATCTTCTCTTGTTAAATTTGTGTTCATTATCTGAAAATAATATATTAATTTAAATAAAAATATACTTACTTGAAAATAACTAATTGAAAATGGAGAAATTTCAAACTATTTATATGAGTTCTTATCTATAGTTGCTATCTCATTATCTACTCAGACAGATAAAGTCAGCTTACAAAGACTGCGCTATAAGAGTAAATTAATAACGATTCCTTATCTATAGTTACTATCTCTGCTCAACCACTCGACTTTATCTGTTTCTTACACTGCAAATTTAATGAGTTGAGTATGTGTGTAAAAATAAATATTTTAGGAACAAAATATCTTGTCGGACAAATATATATAATAACTCACGCGCGCGATATAAATAAATAAAGTTTCAAAAATTTGGACCTTGGACCAACTTTAAGCAATATGGCCTCAAATATGAGTACATCAATATTTAGACTACCATTGTTAATTTTAAATTATTTAATGGTTTAATAAATATATTAATGTTTTATTGATTTGTTTAATAATAATAATAATAATAATAATAATAATAATAATAATAATAATAATAATAATAACTTTGAAAATAATTCTTTGAAAATATTACTTTAAAAAATATTTGATGAAAATGTTCATGCAACTAATGAATATTATAAAATGTTAAAAATCATGAAAATGTTGAAAATATTGAAAAATATTAAAATATTCATGCAAATGATAAAAAATGTTGAAAATCATGAAATTGGCGTAGAAATTAAATTTTATGAATATTTAGAAAATAAAATGATAATAAGAACTTTGCAAATAATAATAATAACAATAACATTGAAAATAACTTTAAAATATTAATAATAATAAAAAAAATAACTTTAAAAATAATAATAATTGGTGGGTTACTGGCGTTCTGTTACCAGCTTAACCCAAAATACAACGTTGTTTTACCGCTTGATACCCGTTGAGCAATAGACGTTGGTACTGTATCAAGGAGGTGAGTACTCGCAAAAAGTGGGTCCACGGACTACCGTTAGAAGGCATGTGTCCGATTTACTCAAGTCCCTTACTGAAATTGTTTTCCCAAATACCCTTATACAAATATTCAGTCATCTCACGATCATAATTCATAGTAAACATACGCTAATTTATTAAAAATCATTTATTCAATACGCTAATCACATCCAAGAAGCTTGAGTCGCTTTTGATTTTTCTTGTTCTTGTTCGGCCAACTTGGCTCTCTTCAATTATTCGCGGATATTTCGTCCTAACCGCTTGCGTCGGTTTGTTTGACGAAGCCGGTGAATTATATCTCGGCCAGTTCTACGGCCAGTGGCCGGATTTGCATTATTATTGCTTCGTGTATCACTTGTTGGTTCTGCTTGGTCTCCAGCGCGCGTATATACAATTTCAGCTCACGGATTTCCTTTTGGTCCTGTGAGGCTTGGGTCTGGAGTTGGAGAATTTGCGAAGTCTTCTTTTTCATTTCTGTCGGGCTACACCAAGTGCCCTCGAATTCCCGGCACTTTCCTTTAAGTTTTTCGATTCTGACTCGGAGGTCTTCGGTTTGTTGTTGGATCTGCTCGCGGTCCTTGCGCAAATTCTCGAATAATTTAAACACCAGAAAATAATAATAAGAAATCATTACTCAAACCCATATCCACGAGGAGGAAGAAATTCATTTAAATTCATATCAAAATTTTTATCTGAATATTGATGTAAGGTCGCCTGAACTCAAACGTGTACCACAACTAGAATAAAACCTAACTATTCGATATTAAAATAATTTATTAAAAGATTACATGGGTAATACAAAATAAAACAATTAATAAAAACAAAGACTAGTCCTAATCAATGAAAATCAATTGTTATCAATATCAATGCAATATCCAGACAAGTCGTCAGCTCACAATGGATTATTCCGTGGGGGCGCTTCTTCATTTTTTAACTCCTCTAGCGGGATCCCTTCGTTTTCTACCCAAAGCTGGAGCTCGATTCGTCTCAGTCGGAGTTGGGCGACCTCTACTTCCATCGCCGCTATGTCGAGGGACCCCTCTATAATGTCCATATGCAAAACTTGAGTTTTCCCCTACCCAAGCTCGCTTATCGTCGTGATTATTTAGCGCTATTTTTGAGTTTTTAAAAGTAAACAGCTGATGATACATGTAACTGATACATCCGTAGTTTGGATAGATCCAGTACTGATTGTCCGATGTAGCTGGGTCTATCCAAATATATAGAGTCCTTATTGAGATGCGCGGCAAACAGATCATCAGCTATTTCAATTGTTTTTCTGAATGCCGGTTTTGACGAATATGTTATTAATTTTTCAGATGAATTACAGTCGCAAATTCATCCTCTTTTTAAGGTTCTCTACGGATTTACCGTACAGGCTCTTATTGTATAATTTAAATAAATCTCTATATATTTTACTAACTGCATTTGCACGCAAATTAGTGTTTTTATCGGTATAATGTTTAAAAATATGATTTTATTTATATTTTATAGCTCTGTGTATATTTACAACCTTAGCCCCAAGTGAAAGATAAAGCCTGAGAAGCCTCCAATGAAGAACATAGTTCTTTGGATAATGCATGAGCATCAGCTTTTCAACTTTTGAGTTAGGTGGGCACGTCTTTTCCGTCTTTTTCCAATCGGAAAATCATTTAAAAAATCATGGAAATCAATCGGAATCTCGATATCAACTTCCATAGAATATCCATATGGAAGTGTTTCGATATCCGCAACATTCACACACTCATCCAAAACTTCATTCAAGCCATCATACACCCAAGTAAAATCACCATAGGGAAGACTTTGGCTAAGAGCCCAACCATACAGATTATTTATATCAATATACAATAATTCTGTATCATCTGAAGCAGCCGTGTAATGTTTGTTAACAAATGTTAACCCACCCAGTATTCCTCCCTCGTAAAATTTGAACATTTCCATGTCCTGTAAAAGTTCTATGGGTTCCGTTAATGTCATAAGCGCTGAGGCCCATGACATACCGGGAATTCCATAGAAATTTAAAGGTTCCAATCCATTGTATGCAAAATTGTTGAAAGTAATCAGCGAGTAGGAATACATCGAGTTTGAAGTAGGTTAACATATAGTCACGCAAATTTATACAGTTTTGCTGCGTCCAGATTAGTTGTGCCTTAGGGTACTCATCTTCGCTAACACCAAACCAAATAGGAGGTAGTTCATATGTAGTCTCAAGAACATCAAATGAGGTAGCAAAATCATACGGAAAAATACCTCTACAGTCAACTATAGTACCCTGAAAGACAGACAAAGTTAAAGGAAGAGAAGTTAGTGTTTTCACAGCCTTATCTAAAGAGCAATTAACAAATTGCATAGAATCTATAAATATCACAGCCAATTTATTGATATGTACAATTAACGAAATAAATTTTTCGGTTGATGTAGGAATTATGTTCAAGTCCCAAGATGGAAAGCCATTGAGACCGTGTTTTAAAATATGGTGGAGGTCATAACCTCGTAAATTATGAAAAACAATAGGTAGTAGACGATAAATTCGACGAGCAACATTACATTTTCGGCAAGATGCTCCTAGATATTTACCAGAGAAATGACAGTGGTCTCTTACCGGATTTACTATAGGTTTTTTACATAAGTAGCAATTTCGACAAGATTTAAACTGACGTTCCTCAATGAAAGACATCGGTCCTATCAGCTTATTACCTTCCATATCATAATACGGTATCACAACTGCAGATCCCATAGGAATTGATGAAATACTTCCAAGATTCGGATTTGTGTTGCATAAAATATTAGATCCGGAATGATCTCTGGTTCTCGATCCTTGATAATGTCGGTTATTTGTGGATAGTAATATTTTATTATATTCATCATCACTTCTAAATATTTATCTAAAATAACAAATATAAAAAATATAAAAATGAAAATTTAAAATTTACCGTAATCATCGATATCCTTCATCAGATTCGCTGCACTGGGCATTTTATAACCACATATTTATTTTCACACACCTCAACAATTGTCCCGGTAAAATTATGATACCATGGATGCATTTTCACTGGAGTTTCACAATAAAGCATCCGTTTTAAATTATCTATCACGTCTTTGGGGTTAAAATTAGCCACGATACCGTCAAAACCATTAATTAACACCATTGGGATAATTGATGCATACCATTCTGGTTCGATCCTTTTTTCATCTATGGTAGACATTCTGCAAAAATAATGAACAGTTTAAATAACAATTTAATATGTACAGATAGTTTATTTGCAGAAACCAATTTATGAAGTTACATGATAAACTTGTAAGGCTATTGGTTTTTCATTTTAATTAAATTTAGTAATAAACTAATTAATAAAACCAAAACTTAATTAAACAGTTTAAATATAAAAAATGTTTTTTTTAATTAAACAAATATTATTTTAATTATTCTATTTCAAATAAAATTTCAGTTATCTAAGGATATCTTTATTAGCATAATTTTATTTCCAAAATAAGATGAAATTGAAAATTTAATTAATACTGACTCTCAAAATGACACTAACTACCTTAAACAACAATCTAGCAGGAATATCATTGATAAGATGCCCATAATAAATAATATTATAGAAGACAATAATATAAACCAAACACTGATTACCGATGATTATATGCTGATAATTCAGCTAATTGTGTAACTTTTATTTCCTCCATTTTCCTCAAACAAGTAAAAACTTTTCTCTGTTCCGGCATGAATCCATCCATCATACAAGGAATACTTCCTTAATTTTTCTTAGACATTCTGCTAAAATAATGAACAGTTTAAATAACAATTTAATATGTACAATAGTTTATTTGCAGAAACCAATTTATGAAGTTACATTATAAACTTGTAAGGCTATTGGCTTTTCATTTTAATTTAATAATTAGCTAATTAACTTATGATCTTTCTTTAAATTACTCATAAAAATCATTTTTATGTATTTCTTATATTTGTATGTAAATATTAATGGTAAAGGTGGCAAATCAATAAATAGTGAAATTATTTTACAATTAATAACTAATATATCAGAGTCTAATCGAGGGCATTAACAATTTCATCATTCCGGCCATTCTCGATAGAAACGATGGCATTATCATTTTGAACATCTTCAATTATTTGACAATAACCTAAAGTTTTTATTAATTTATTATTTTAATAAAATAAATTTACTCGATGGTGAATCCATAAAAATATCATCAGCAATATCATCAATTATTTCACAGTCTGAATCCTCATTTATTTGCGCACTATTTTCTAAATTATTAATAATAATAATAGTAATAAATTGTAATAAAGGTTCTTCAAGTTTGACTGATATCATCACTCATTTCAGCGAGTTTATTGAGCATAAACCTAATGATTGTATCAGCTGTCATTAATGTACCGCCTAGTTCGCCTTAATGATAGCGCCGGCTCTGTGTAACATCTTCTCGACTTAAATTCTCTACTGTCAGCTTAACTGGCTCCAATGCTTTGAGAAGATCTTTAAGATCACCGAAATTAACCTCGTCGATGAGGTGAAGAGTTAGTTGAATTGAGTTTTCAGTTTTTACCAGTGATTCCAACATTCCATTGTGTTTTAACGTCCAAGAGGAGTTCTTTCTTATGACAATTTGCTTCATAACACAAATTTCATGAATTATGATGGAAATAAATTGATTTCTGAAAAATGATATATTTATACCATTATCAAAATTATACAAAATCATTCTACAAACCTTTACTCTGAAGATATTTGCTAAAATTGGGTATTTTAAGGATTTATTTAATAAATCAATGTCAGGATCTTTTAGCAATTAAATGATTCGCTTGAATATATTTGAATTGATCCACGAATTATTCTAAATTATATAGGTAAAATTTAATAAATTAAATGAATTACTCAGAATGTTTTCAATTATATATGAAATAAAATAATGCTCAGTTTGAAATTAAATATGACAATGTCTTATTTCAAACAAACAACGTTTAAACTAAAAATTATAAAAATTATATATGTGTAAATTATTTCAGTCTGAATCCTCATTTATTTGCGCACTATTTTCTAAATTATTAATAATAATAATAGTAATAAATAGTAATAAATTTACCGAAAATATGAACCAAATTGAGAAGGGATTCATCTTCCGTAATGACAAAGCAGTCTTAATTTTCTGAAATTATCAAATAAAATACTAATTAATAAAAGAACAAAAATATACCATTGTAGAGCACGTAAAATGTTATGTTGTTTTCCTTCCATTTAATTTGCAAAAATATTTTTGAAAAGTGAAAATTTGTGAATTGTCCGGTCTCAGCCAATCACAGTCGAGCTGTACACATCAACTTTTTCACTATACACACCAAAAGGGGAGTAAAAATTTCCATGCATGTACGAGTCATGCATGCGTGTAGAAACTAATCATTATGTTTCTTAACGTGACATGCACTGATCATGCACTGTAGTAGATTGATTGGGCATTTGAAAACAACTCACAATTCCAAAACATCCATCCAAAACTCGATACAATCCAGAATTCTGAATCCAAATCGCTCCAAACTGAAAACGTAATCTTCACACTTTTCCGCGTCTGTGTGGCACACAACCCAAATACAAAGAAAGTAAAATACGCACACATACGCGAATTAACTTCATAATTTACCATATATATTAATACTAATAATAATAATAATATCTTTAGAAATAATAATGGTAATAATAAAATATATGGCTCATTCGAAAGGTCTTGAGTTGGGCTTTAAAGTGAGCTATCGTTGAATAATTTTCGTTGGCGGGAACTCTGTAAATTTGAACTTAAAAAATTTGACCTTGAAAAAATAATATTTTTAAAAATAATAATAAAATAGTCAAATGACCTTGAAAATGGTCGCGGGAAAATGTTAATACCTTTGCCAATATTAATGATGGTGATGACCACTATTGCTCATTCGAAAAGTCTTGCACCAATAAACACATGATGTCTTTGTTAGCATTCAATTTTGCTAACTGCAATCATGAATGTTAATTTAAATAATAATAAAAATAATAATATTAATTAAAATAATAATAAAAATGATAATATAATAATAATAATAATAATAATAATAATAATAAACATAAAATTTTTTATATAACAACCAAGCTAAACAATGTTGACTACATGTTTGGGTCAATGGATTTTGAAACATAGTTTTATTATACACGATAGGGTTCCTCATTGTTTATAGTTTTGATATCAACAAAGCTGGGTAATAAAAACCCATAGGATCGAACACGAATATATTACCAGGTTTCACATATATAGCTATCCAATGTTCTCCACCAAGATGAGACGATTGAGTATTGACGATTATTGCTTTATTATTGCTCAAATGATGAATTTTATCAAGAGGAAAAACTCCAACAAATTCATTTTCCAATATTTGTTTTCCAATTCGATTAACCTGAACAGAACTACTTTTAGTTATTAATTAAAAAAGATAATCACTAATCGATCTTTGCACTTAAGATAAAGCTGTGAAAATCTTCAAACTATTTTTTTACAACTAATTAATAAGAGTGACCATTTTGTGAAAATGATTTAGTAATTGAGTACTTGTCTGATTTATAATAAAATCGATACAATTTTATAAGATTTTCAAAACTAGTGATAATTATTGTAATGAATTAAAAATAGAATATTAAATTAATAAAACAAAATAATTATTAAGGATACCGATGTTCAAGGTTTCAGTCCGAATATCGACGGTCGATGATGAGTAAAGAGTCAGATTTTGTGTCGGTTTTTTATTTACCGGTTATTTATTTTCTTCGATTACCTTTTAGATTATTTCTCACAAAATCAACACTTAATCATTTTTTTGTTTATTATATTTAAAAATTACTAACCACTGCTCATAATATTAAAAATTGATGCCTTAAGATTTAATTAAGATTAAATAAAAATATACTGCGCGCCAATACACAGTATAAAATTATTAAATTTTGAAACCGGTGTCCTATTTTAATTTCAATAAATTTATTCTGCGATTTTAAATAACAAGTTAAATAATAAGATATCGCTATTTATTAACTACCTTTACTGATAATATTAATAATAATCTTAATAATACTCATAATAACCTTAAATAATAAGTAATAATTATTATTAATAATAATAAATAATAACAATAATAATCATAATAATAACTTATAATTTTATCCTAAATCATTTTCAAAGGCAAGTTTTTCAGCTTTGACTACCAGTACCCACGTTACGAGAACTAGAAATGAAAGAATTATTGTAAGACATTGGGTTTTATATGTATTATTTATAAATATAAATTTTCTCTCGCAGTTTTAATCTTTTTACTTATGCTGTTTGTCTTTTCACTTTGTTTTTGTTTTATGCCGAAATTAATTTTTTCTATCTATTTACTTAATTTAATTTTATCTTTAATTCAGGATTCAATAGTAAAATTTAATCCCTTTGTATGGTTAGTCTACTTTCTATATAATTGAAATTACTGTAGGATTTTCTTAGGGTTCCTGTACCCACGCCACCTCGCTCGGATTTGTCCCACAGGTTTAAAAGGTTCGAAAAGCGACCCCCTCGGAGTGTAAACGAGTATTTCTGCTCCGGTATTGAAAGTTTTGTTCTATTGGAGGACTAACTTATTATTTAATTTTAATATATATATATTTTGTTTTATTAATTAAATTTTGTTTTATTCATTTATTCTCTTTTAAAATTTAGTTTTATTAATCTAAATGTTATTATCGTTTAGCCTTTCTCTTTCGCTACTTCGAGGACGAAAAGTTAGGTTTACATTGTAAATTTTATTAATCATTAAATTATTCTAACGCATCCATCTCTCCTTCCTCATTGGTTGGGCATTCATTTTCCTGTATCTGCATTCTTAGCAACACGACTTCCGCTTCGTATTGAAACAAGAGAATTTCCATCCTTTCCAGCTTTCTTTTACAAATCATATCCTCTAGTTCCAAGTCGTCAATTTTCCTCTCAATTGCTTTCATTTTTCTTTTCATTTCTTTCGTCGAGTTCCGACACTCTTTGATTGACTCTTCCTCTTGGGCTTCCTGAAGTTAAATATAAATAAAGTTTTCTTAAACACTCTTTATCGCACGAGGCCAAGCACACCACAGCGAAGTCCGACCAAACAAAGTAACAAATCTACATTCATATAACCATGCTAATTTTATAAAATTTGTTTACACGCATGGAATTTTATAATAGTTTTTATACAGTGGTTTTGATCACATTGAAAGGTTCGAGTCGTAAATCATCTATAGTATGCTGTCTATTTCTGCACAGAATGATTGTTATTACTCTTAATCCAAGCGATAGTATGAGGAATACTGTCAGTATGAGGTATATCAAATATTCACAGTTGATTAAAGTTTGACCAATCTCAATTTGAGTCCGCTTATTTATTACACGATTGTTAACTTGGTATTGTTTTGTAGGAATTGGACGTGCGGTGGTTATATTAGATTTCAGGCCTGGTACCCTTCTCGTTTCCACCAGAACGGTTTGCCATCGATCTGGCTCGAATATCCGTTGTTGGTACTAGATTTTTATCAGTTAATCATATTCTAAATTAGAAGTAATAAATGAAAAATAGCTTTTACCGGCATCCAAAGCGATAAGTTTTTGTCCACTACTGATGATGATTCTTTTGTTGATTTCCGAATTTTGATATGCTATCACTATTTTATTTTGAACTGTAAAAACTACTCGATTTGACTCGTCTTTCCAATGGTTTAACAAGCTGTCAACTTTAAATAATGACCATTTATTTTCCATCACTTTCTCATTGTTATATAATTCATTTGTTTTTGCTTTAACTCTAATTTGATTGTTGAATTTTTCAGGAGTATATGTCTCGTTTTGTTTATTCCTCCACGGGGGCTTGAAATTTGCCTTCAGCTCTCGTGCCACGTAAGTATTTTTGTCATAATTCGGTGTGAATGGCTCTCGTAAGTTATTACTCTCTATTTGTTTTGTTGTAATTAACACTTTATTACTATAACTGTTTAGTTTTTGTTGAAGTTTCGTGTCCCTTTTTGCTTCATTTTGTTTTATAAAAATATCCTGATATTTCTTTACCCAATCTTTGAAATTTTTCCTCTGCTTTTCTTTCAGATCAGTACTCACAATTTTATATTCTTTATAAATTTTTACATTTCTGGGAATTTTCTTTTTAATTTGAGAATAATCATATACTACCAATAACGTTTTATTGTTGATGATTCCTAAAATTACAAAAACAAACATCGTCAACCATGTATATATCATTTTGCCTTTTTTAACTCAAACACCCTTTTTAAATTCCTCGGTTTAGTACCAAATTTTTCCATCCACCATTATATTTTATCCAGTTTGTCACATATGTATTTGCCACTTTTGTGGCTTTTTCGATCCACTTTTCCAATTTTTCCGAATTCAAACAACCAGGTGTGCCAATTTTCAAGACATGTTAAGCTAGAACCGTCATTACTACGTCTCTGTTCAAACCCTTTTTAATTAACTTCTTGATTACTGTTTCATCATAAAATACATTTCCTTTAACGCTATGTTCAAGTATGATTGAAAATCTCCTTTTCAGCTGTTTCGCAAGTTGTTGCATAAATTCATTTTCACATACATTCTCTTCATTTAGTGCATATATTTCCATTACAAACCTTTTTAAAATCACTTTTGTTTCAATCAAATCATTTATATCTGTTTTTACGTCGCTTAAATCGTCTTTTTCTGTTAACTCACACTTTCTCCGCTTACGGTTATTTGATTTATCAATATTACCAATTTCAACAAAATTCAATTCGATTTTTATTCCTTCCGTTTTTATCGGCTTGTCATTCGTATTATAAACTTCTTGACTTACTACATCACTTTCATTAACAGCATCAGTTACATTTCCATTTTGCACTTCATTTAAAATTTTGTCTTTTGACTCAAAATTTTCCAACTCGGCTTCATTTAGCCCCTCAGTTTAATTTACTCTAATTTCATCATCTTCCTCTTTTACGATTCTAGGCCAGTGAGTTACAACAACCTCGTTTTCAGACATGTCATCATTTGGCTTCGTTGCATAAACATTATTTATGTGATTTGGATTTAATCCGTAATTAACTAAACTTTCGTCATCGTCTAACTCCATTCCTTTGTAAGTCAGTACAATAATCCCATTATTTCCCATTGTTTCTCCAGCTTTTTGTTGTAATTTCGACACCTCTACGCTCGTGATTTTGAAAGTATTCAACTTTTCCACCAATATTCAGAACTATCATTAAAGATTTCGGATTGCAAACCGATTACCTGTAATCAGGTTCTAATTTCCGTAGAGTTTCATTTAATCTGGTCTTATATTGTGTTTCTTTATGAATATGCGGCAAAATACATTCGAACAGCTTCTCTTTATCTTTTCCATTCATTTTTGAACTCATCACTAATTCTAGACATTTATTGATCTCGTCCTCATCTCCTATATATACCATGTCTCGCAAATCTCGTAAAGTTTCGTTCCAATTTTCAAAATCTGAATTTGAATGATTGAAAGTATTCAAAAGTTTTACCTCATTTTTAAATCCAGGGATTAAGCCACAATCTACCAAGTATTCCTCATCCATCAGTTGTCCCATTTGCCGTTGTGTCAATTTCACGCTGCCTTTATTGTATTTAGCCATAATAAGTATTGTCAAATCTTTGATTTGTCCATAAGGATTGATAGAAAATTGAGCTTTAATATCATTCATGTCTGTTGTCTCCACGAAAATATTATCCAAATCGCTTTTGGATCTTCATGCTCTTCCAAATATTTTCATTAATGTAGCAATTTCCTCATCTTGAGGTATGCCGTAAAGCTTAGAACATACGTTCAATGCACTTTTCAATTTCTTTTGACTAAGTTGGATCTGACTTAACTCTGTGACCCACTCTTTCAATCTTAGATTGTTTGTTTCCATTTTTTCGATCCCTTTCCATTTTATTTAATAACAACGTAGCCTTTTCGTTCAACAAGTCATTTTTTACTTTATTAGCAAAATTTTCGTACGCCATATGAGTCTTCTTCGTCATCAAATTCAATTTTCGACATCAATTTGTCTAATTTTTTTCTGATTCCTCGAACTTCTTTTTCCACCATTTCTTTAAAGTCGTCTTTTTGAGCATAAGCTACATTGGCATTGACTGATTCATCTTGAAATTTAATTGATTTCTTGGGAGATCTAGAAGGTTATATAGTTCTTGA
>CAUHTR010005174.1:0-30142 GCA_959609185.1 Schmidtea polychroa | reverse complement strand
TTAAGTCTAGTATGCCATGAAACCATACACACAAGCGCCATAGTTTATTTTTTATTACACATTTGGAATTCCTATACGCCTTTTTGGCTTTTAATTTTCTTGTGCAATTATTTATGCTTAGCGTAAAAATCAAATCAGTTAAGTGCATATAGAAAAGGTGTAGATATTTATGAGGAACTCAAAAATGTTATGTGTATATATATTTTTAAAAATGCACTAATATTGTAATTTATAGAACAAAATCAATGGTTGGGGAAAATAAAGGACTAGTTGGATTGATAAAATAAAATTGCAATGTAATATTCATCAGAAAGCTTTAAGTGGAAACATTATGGGATTAACTAACACGATAAGTACTGTTATTAAAATAACAAATGCAATAAAATAGGGAATCTGAGCACTCACTCACCCACCGTAAATTTAAAGAATTTCTAGAAGTTGATTCCGAATATGGTGGCCTACTTTTGCATAGCCAAGTTCACTGGTTAAGCCAGTGTCGGATTTAAGAATGTGCCACCCCTAGGCACTTTATAATAATTTTAATTTATTTATATTTTCTTTCTAATTTTTTAATTTACAAATGTATTAATTATCTCTTTAAACTCAATTTTCTCTAAAACTTCGTGTTCGATGTGCATAATTGAAATGTCATTTAATTTTGTTTCTTTCATTTGTGAACGAAGATAAACACTTTCTATACATTCATTTTTAAAATCAATCCTAGAGAAACGAAAAATTATTTTTTTAAAAATTTGAATTTTATTTATCGGTTACATGCTAATGTTTTGCCGCCCTTGGCATGTGCCTATTTGTAAATCCAGGGCTAGATTAGGCACCTATCCCTTAATAGTTTTTTTCAACTTCGTACAGAAATTAAATTTTTGTTATGGAAACAGAATTGGATTGGTCATATATTGGCAATTTTAATGAAGCATTTTAAATTTCATTAGGATTTTTAGCAGATATTACCGAATATTTGAATATTTTGAACAAAAACTTGCTAGGCAAAGAGCAAAAGACTATTTCATCTGATTCCACAGAAAACTAAGTGTGCTTCGGTCGCATTTTATCAATAACAACTTTGTGCACTTCGAGTGTTGCAATAAACTTGATCACGAAACACAAGAAATCGGCCATCAATTTAACATGTAAAATTTTGTATCGATATTGGATAAATTGATTGAAGATTTTGATATCCGATTTTGAAGTAATTAAACCAGATTTAAAATTACTTAATAATCCGTTCATCGTCGACGTTGAAGAAACCGATATTAAATATCAAATATAACTATATGAATTTCAGGCAGACGAATTTTTTAAATCAAGGCTTGATCTTTTTATTTGCAGGAAATTTCGATCTGGCGTAAATTTATTCAAAATGTTTCGAAAAGTAAAATATCCGAAATTACGCGATTTGAACTTACGATTACTTTTTATGTTTGGTAGTACATATATTTGTAGTACATATATACATAGGTTTTTCTGACATGAAATATATCAAATCTAAATATATAAATCCAATGGTCGACAAAATATTGGAAGAAATTTTAACAATTTCTTCAACCAAAATTGATTCTTAATATCGAAGCTCTTGTAGCTGGTCATATAAATACGCAGTTTTTTTAATAATTATGTCAATAAATTTTTTTCTTTAAGTTTTCTTAATTACTTGAACTAATAATATACTAAAAACTGTTATAAATGCCTTTTTGTTTAAAATTTAAAGTATATTGGTCCAGCAAACACACAAACAAAGAAAATGGAAGTTGGACAGGATTGGTATATATCATTGAATATTTATACTTTAAAATATGTAAAGTGTTATATTATTGAATAGATCAGCCATGGCCAACCGGTGGCCCGCGAAGCGTTTTGATGTGGCCCGGACAAGATTTTAAACATCAAATCAATAATTGTCTTTTTTAGAATTCATATTCGAATTAAGCATGTTTTTAATTTTAAAAATTGATGCTAAAAACGAGTTATATTTATTTAAATGAATTTATTGTGGCCCGTGATAGTATTTTTCCGAAAATTTGGCCCTTTGATTGATTTGGGTTGGCCACCACTGGAATAGATTATACTAATAATTTTTTGATAACTGTTTTCGGGTCTATTTTCAACGAAAAGTTATCATCCGTATCATATTTTTTGATTTGTAGAATATTCTGCTTTGTAAAGATTTTCGATGAATTTGATGAATTCAGAATTATGTTCAACTTTAATGAATTTTGTCCAATTAACCCGGATTTATTGACGATCACGACACAAATAATTCATACACATATGTTTGTTTAATAGTGACCACCTGGTTGTCATGAACTGAATTTATCCCAAATTGGGAATTATTTATTTTTTAGTTAATATAGATCGATTTTCGAATTCCACTAGTTGACCAGGATTATTTTAATACAAGTATCGTTGGCAAATTTAGTAAAATTTAAATGCAAATTGAATACATTTACATAAAAGATTATATCGAAAAATTAATAATTCTAGAAATTTTATTATTTTCAATTTTTAAATCGTCTTTAATTAATTTTCAACTCAAAAAATTGGAAATCATATAAAAATATATAGCGACTTAACTGAACAACATTCATAAATTTTAATTATAAAAAATATTATATAAAACTCCAAATATGAAATGTAAGTATAAAATGATTATATTTACATTTATTTTGCACATGATATTTATTTATAACGATGTCAATTTTAGAAAAACGCAAACTAGCTAAGTTAAATCATTGAGAAATTATTATTACTAGCGAATCGATAAACAAAACTACCAAATACAAATCAGTCAAAGTGAAAAGAAAAGCGGTTGCATTTCGCCAATGATTTATACATTACAATAATTAATTGACAAGCTACACGGGGCGACAGGAATTATAATATTATTATTGATAGATAATTTTGATAATTAACATTTACTTACGGTTTCCCTAGAAGGAAATTTATTATGCATTTATTTCTCCAAAACTTATAATGTCACCAGGTACATTTTTATATTTTCTTTTCCATACTATATTTGATTTGCAACTTTTCTTTTATGAAATTCAAATATCTACCTTGGAACAAGAACCCAAATAAGAAACCATAAAACCTTTAAACACATACTCAAAGTCAGTGCTGTGAAAATCAAGTGTCTCGTGTGGAAATAAAGCCTAATTGAAGATATTTCATATTTTTACTTAACTGTTTGCGTTGTATATATATATATAATCTGACATTCAACTAGAATTGTGGTATTTGTTTTGAGATTATTATTATTATACTGAAATTAATGAAAAGGCAGATTTCTTAAATTACAACCAAAACTAATTGAAGTCAAGGACATTTAGACTCAAAACATGAGTTATACTGAAGAGCACATATTTCTATGAAAGCACTTTTTCAACACTTCTATTTAAGCGAGCATTAATTATATTAAAATGAACATGAAATTTAAATTTTTTTAAATGAGAATTAAAGAAATTTTGCATTAATTAAAAATATAATATTAGCAGTAATTATTCAACTTTCACATTGGACTGATGGATACAATTGGGCAAAGTCAAACAATGAGGCGATTTCAATACCAGATACTGATAGAGACTACAAAATATTATGTACCATCAGGATAAATTGTTAAAATCTCAGATAAAGATATAAAACGCTAAGAAAATGGTCGATTTAATACTTTCGAGACCTTCCAAGCTACATAATTCGGTATTTGGTGTGTCCATACCAAAAAATGGAGATATATGGAAGACAGGTACTACATTTGCATACATTTGGTTGGTATGGCGATCAGATTAAAGTATTGCAAACCACTACCAGAGGCAAAAAATGTCGATATTGGAACCCAAGCGCAAGAAAGGAAGACTTTCGGAAGCTAAAACAGCTTTACTAAGACAATGAAAATTTTATAAATATTGTTCTGTGATTTTTCAATTTCAAAATAATATTAAATAATGGTTTTTTTGTCTAATGTTTTTTCTTAAATTGATTAATGTATTTTTCAATTTAAATTAATGTAGTTCTTTAAATAAATTAATTCTCAGAAAGAATTTCTATAATTTTATTAAATTAATGCTAAATCTTTATTATATTAATGCTCATTCAATATATTATTAATGCTCATTCAATATATTATTAATGCTCAATCAATATATTATTAATGCTCATTCAATATATTATTAATGCTCAATCAATATATTATTAATGCTCAATTAAATACTAACCCTTTTTCAACGTTGAAATTCATTAAATCAAATTACAGATATTCATTAACAGAACAATATTTTACATTATTATATTGATTGATATAGGTACATTAGTTAATGAAGTCGAACTTTTTAACGATTATTGTCTAATGTTTCAATAACAACTTTTTAAAGCGCCATGACTTTTCCTACAAAATCTCGACAGTAGGACTCTCAAAATAATTTAATGTATTTATTATTAGAATTATGAGTGAGAAAAACTCCAGCTGTGCCAAGATTGATAGATTCTCCAAAACACATTTGTCAATGTATTCCATATACAATAAAAGTAAAATTTAATACTTTTCACCCACGGCTTTGTAAAATCAAAACACAAAGCTAGAATGGGGAAAAGATTTGATAAGGAATTAACAAAGAATAGCAATTAGCGTTGTTACCTCTATTTGACCTATTTAAACTTCCGGTGAAGATTTAAATCTTCCGAAATCTGTTAATCCGATGGATATCTGGTTAAAGTAACAATAGGCGCTAAAATGATCACAACCTTATACTAATTTAAATGATGTGCCAGTTCTGAATGTCTACCTAAATGTTACTTTTATGATATCTAGCAAGCCCACTTGTGCCTTAAATTTTCAACCATCACCAAATTTATATATAAATATTCAAATATAAAGTACGAATTATATAAGTTTAATTAAAAATCTAAAATAGATTTGAACCAATTATTAAACGCCATGACATTTGAGAATAAAAAGTAGCTGAATGAAGGGTTCAGGATACACAAAATACACTGAGATAACATTAGAAATAAATTCGAATAGCTCAATAATAAGGCAAATGTTTGATTATCCTTTCAATACATCAAAATTTCCCACCAGAAATTCCAAATGAGATATTATTTACCTTATAACCTATGATTACATTCCCCTATATTCATACATAGAGTTATACATTTGCTGAACTATATACACCATGAGAGGTTCCAGTGATCCAGACTTTGCTCCCATCAAATTATAACTTAACAGATCGATATTGTAAAAAGATAAAGATTATTTCATTGTGTCAATTGTTATAATCATTTTTAGAGATTTTTCAGGAAATGCAAAATAAAAAAAACTCACTTGGCTCGATGGCTCCTGAATTGAGAGAAATATCGTTAATTCCGATATCGTTACATTGTGTTTTCTTTGACATTTGTATTGTGGATGTTTGAATGGCCTTATTCTTTGTTGCTACTGGTACTGTTGGTTGGAGTATTACCTGTTGTTCGATTCCCAGTTGTCTTACCATGTCTATTGGAACCACAGGAAAATTCCCCTATTGCATTGATAAAAATATATATTCATTTATCCGAATTCCCATTTACTCGTGAAGGTTTTCGTCCTCTTGGTCGCCCTCTTCCACCAGTTCCTGTGACAGCTGATGCTATTCTTAAACTGTCTTGATCAAATTGACCTCCAGTAGCTGAATTAAGGACTATTGATGAAGGAGTAAACCTAGTGCTTAGATTCAATCCAGTACCATTTACTGATACCAAATCACCACCATTTACGAATCCTTGACTAAGTTTAAATTAGTTAAAAACTATGGATCTTTGTTTCAGGCACTTACTTTGTCATAATTTTGCCACCTCTTGCTGAATTTTGTTGGATCCATCGTGGTTCACTAATCTATCAAAAAACTTTTACTAAAATTATAATTTAATATATTAAATTACCAGATTATTTCCTTCAGCAATGTCACCTGATATAATTGCACTACCATCGTATTGAATACCATTAGCATCTTGAATTATAAATGTGTTCTGGTCATAATCACCTACTTGGACCATATATTGATTATTGTCATTCATTTATAACCTAAGAAAAATAGCAAGATTTAATGTAATTATATTACAAAATAATTACTTAGAATATTAAAAAAGAAATTTAAAATTGATATATATTAAAACAATGCCATGATTATTAATATTAATAAATTTCTTCATTTTTAATTTAATTTTGGATAATTTGTTTATTTATTTGCATTACTTTTAATTTTAGAGCAATCATTTTTTATAATTTTATAAAAATATTTTATTGCTTCATTCAAAATTTATTTATTTATTAATTATTTCATAAAATAGGATAGTTAAATTAATTAATATTCAGAATTTTAATTTATAATTTATCTATGGGGGTCATCATTTCCAATGTTGATGTCACTTCAATTGACAATGATCTCAAAACACCAAATGATTTTAATACTAACAGAACTCCACCCCTGGCTAATGAACTCCAACACTGGGTTGATACTGTACAAATGGTTGAAAAATAATAAAAAAAAGTGAGTTTCGTTGAAAAATTTCATATCAATTCACCTTATCAATATCGATAGAAGTAATTACATTAAATTATTAACTTTTATTTAGAAAATAAGGGCAATAATTGTTTTTTAGTTATGGATGATATTCATGGCAGTCTCGTTTCGGATCGAGGAACACTTCGCAAATCCAATAGTTCTAGGCAAACACTTGTATTTTTAGAGAAAATATATAAATGTGAGAAATTTTATACATTTAAGAGTAATAAACAAAATAAACAGCACATTTTTTCAGAAATTCAATTATTACAAAATACATGAAAATAATAAAATAAATAAATAAATTTGATTAGGTTCTTCATGAATTTTATTTTTTTGAGTCTTTGAATTAGAAATTCTTTTTATATCAAACTTAATATTAGAAAATTTTAATTCTTATGTTAAGTTCGTTGACTAGTTTAACGACTAACATAGTTGCACGATCTGACTCCAAAGATGCAGCGCGTAAATAACTAAGACAACTAGTTTACTGTTTATTAAGTTTTATTGAAGATATATAACAAATATGATTTACAGAATTATTTTCAGTTCGTGCAATAAAATAAACAAAATTGTAACCCAAAAATGTTCTGGAAATACCCTAAGAAAAGAAGTCGGTTTTATTCAAATTCTAATTTATATACAGCATTACTCTAAAGTGAAAGGTAAAAGACGTGGGATTCCCAAAATTTCCGATTACTTATTTGTAATTGCAAATTTTTTTGGATCCAAGAGTTATCCTCATGAGATTATTTTGCCCTTGAAAAAGTATAAACGATTTATAGCAAATCAGTTCCACTAGAAAAACTGTTGCCCACCAAATCCTTCTGAATATCAAGTTCTAATAAACTGTTACAAATGATTTACTCGAGTAACACTCGAGAATCACTCTCTGTTTACTATAACTAGTAATTTGCAGTAATTAAAATAGGTATTCTAACTCATGAAAGTTAATATTTTTATTTTTAAAATTTCTTAACTCGCAAATCTTTCGAACAAGTTTCTAACTGAGTTTTTCTCTCGCAAATTATAACCACTAATCTTTTACTTGTGATCTCTGTTCTTGCTTTCAAATGATATTTATAATGAACAAAATATAATCGTGCCTTGTATCTGAATTATGTAAGTCAGTATCAATGTCATACAGTAAATTTTATTCTAACTTGATCAAATACTTGACCTTATATCTAAACTGAATAAAATCTTGTCAACACAAATATAGCAACTAATTTTGATAATTATTATAAATATGTTTTCCTAATAATAAAATAACTATAAATAAATAATTACTATTTTAAACTTTCAAAATTTATATTATTACTTATATGCCATTTTTAGTAATTACAAAATTACTTTTTTTTGTTATCTATTATTTTCCGTCGATTTCTATTGTTTTATGGTAATCCCTGTTAGGTCAACACTAACACTTTTAACCGGTGTAGGGTTTAGCCAGTTTCTGTATTTCGATTTTGTTGCAGCATAATAAGAAAATCCTGCTTCACACAAATATTAAGTTGTGAAAGGAAGTTAAACGTGAAAGTCTAGTTCTGACATTTTGGGATACTCTTCTGTTAAATTTAACCAAAAATAATTGAATGGAAGTTCATTGTATTTTTGTCTTAAGTCAGTCAAAAACATTTGCACTGAAAACTACTAACTTATTTGTAATTGCAAATTTTTTAGGATCCAAGAGTTATCCTCATGAGATTTTGGAAAATATTGTAAAAGCTTGATTTTTCTATTTTCTCTGTGTAACAGATCAATTTGTAATTCGTATGTTGCATAAGATTACTTGGGTTATTATTTTTAATAAGCTCTTTCAAGGCAGAAGATGTAACGTGAATTAAGACCTTAATTTAACGAGAAATTTGTCACATTGGCATTAAAAATATAAATAAAAAACTTAGTCTCACAACTATTGCCCAACATTTAACAGTGATAAAGGGAGCTCGCATAAAATATTAATCATTCTGAACAGAGACTCAGAGCCATAGAAATCCTCATGAAGGAAACTCTGCAAACAATTACCACAAATATACATGCCAATTCCATCGCAAGCATTCAAGGAAAAGTCACATAGATTCAATTTCCAAAAGTTTTGATATATAAATGATGGCATAAATAGCGCTCGCATCAATGAACAAAAACAACAATTATAAAATATAATAAATGAAAAACAAATAATTTATTATAATCAGCTAACATAAATTACAGATTTCATGAATATTTACACCATACAAACAAATGCCTGATTCAAATAATCATTTAACAATTCGATGATGATAAAAGGCTTTCTTGGACTTCTTTCACAATTCGTATTCTATTCAGCATCATGTCCAATAAAGAAGAATCCACCGAATTGCTCTCATACCACAGGGAATCTCTGTCGGTGTCATTATCAACGATCTGTGATAAAGGCCTCAAATATAACATTCGAGATTTCTCGCCCCCCAATTCGTTACTGAATCCAAAATCAATATTATTCCCAATCCGCATAGAAACTGACCGTTTCTCCATATAAGTGCGAACAATTGAATAGAAACAACGCTTAGAATTTGTTTCCGCACACAATTCATATCTCACATTGTCGGTGTTGGATAAATATGTGATTTTTGATTCAGTCACTTCCAATTGGCTGACGGAGAGCTTTGCGTGTTCTTCAACGGTGGAGATTTTCATGTTTCTCGTTAATATGTAACAAACAGTGAACAAGAGGACCTGCAGTAGGGCATTATAATTTCCACAACAATAATTTTATTGAATTAGATTTAAACTTTCAGGAATTATTATGTAGAAAATATTTTATTTAACATATTTTAAATGGCATACAATGTAGGATGCCTGAATAAAATATGATCTCCATATAATAAATAACTTAATCATTTTGTTATGCAAAATATTTGAGTGCTTCAACCTAATGCCTAAAAACTGGTAGTACCATATATTTATAGTACGATATTTATAGTACCATTTGCGTCAGATTCAGAGACCAGAAAGAATTTCTAAGAATGAAGACCCATTAGTGATGCTAATACTTTTATATTTTATTTAATTTCCACTAGAACGAATAACATTTTGATGTTTCATATTTACTCAATTTATACTCATAACTACTTACTGATTTCTCTAAATTTTAAAAATGAATCAGATAATGGAAAGATGATTATCTATCAATATTTACAATAATTATTAGCTTTGATGTCAGAGATCGTGGAGGCCTGCTATTGTGCTATATTGTCATTTTTAGTATTAACAAGAAATATATACCTATAAAGTCTATGTGCAAAATTAATTATTGTTTAGGATTAGAAAGTTTAATGTACCTCCTATTTTTGGTGTTTAAACATTTCATTTCCTATGTTTGCAAGATAACTGATGTTTCCCTAGAACTACAGAATTCGACACGATTTCTACAAGTGTAATTCAATAACAAATCGTGAGATTGGAAAAGGAAATTGTATTCTATGACGCGAAGAGAGTTTAAAGTCTAGAATTTGGACGGAGTGCTGAAAATTTTATCGACAGGACCATATTCAAACATTTTTCATTTAACAGCAATTTCTTATTTCATCTGAGTAGAAATTTTATATATTTCAGAATAAGTGGATTTTCCATAATTATTGACTTTCCATATTTCTTGAGAATACTACTAGCATTCAAGTTCTCATTATCTTATTGAACTTTGTCGTCAATCAAATTGTCAAGTAACAAAAAATTTCGCTCTTTACCTTCCATTACCATATATTAGGGTCCAATATGAGCTGAGATAATTACAATAGGGAAGTTTTTAGAATTAAATAGAACAAATTATTAATATTATTTAATAATTACTATAAATAGAATTAAAATTACTAAGATTGAAATTAAAATAAAAATATTAATTAAAAATTACTAAAAATAAAATAGCTTAAGTTTAAAGTATATATATATATATATACACAAATTTTAGTAGGACGAGCAATTTATACACCAGCAGACGAGTAAGTTATACTCAAAATCAGAAAACAACAAGTTCAGTGCAAAGTTAAAATTATCTCGAGATTAGCACCACAACAGATATCAACAAATTCAGACATCGATTTATCCCGAGAGTCATACAAGAAGATCCGTCAAGTAGCACTATTGAAGAAAATACAAACTACTACGCTAAAATAACCAATTCAGGTTCTTAGCAGTTTAATATGCGATTTTGTAGAAATTTATAATGAATTCGATTTGTCGGAATTAAATTCAATTAGTACGTTTAATTTTAATTACTTAAAACTAACACCAGTATTTGTTTTATACTGTAGCGTTTGGGGAATAATATCTAGCTAAAACAATCATTAGGAAAAGTCCTATACGTTTCTGGGATTAAGACTATCGAGTTGAAACTTTTAGGAATTATCCTCTTCTTGTTCTTGTCACCTTTATCGGACTGTTGGCGCATTTAGGGCCAGTCTTGATTCTTAGAAATAATCTTCAGGGCGGTTTGTATAACCGTTGTCTGATCTTTAGAGTGCAGCCAGTTTTTATTTTTGTTTAATAGCTTTGTAAAATATTTAGTTTAAAATAAATATTTTAAAACATATTCTTTATTTATTTATATAAAACTACTTGCACGCGTCATAGTAAATTTAGTGGAGTCAGATTTACGATTGTGTTAGTTCGAGTAACCGCCCATCGAATCTAACACATGCACCGATCTCTATTCAAGGCATCTCTCGAGACATCATTCATTATTGAAAGCAAATTTGAATTAGAAAAAACATTTACCAAGCCTTTTAAAATTGATTTGGTTCCTCATTTAATTAATTAATTGATCGGGTTAAACATCAGAAAATCAATATTTTAAAGACAAATATAAAATATTAGTATTCAAATATACTTATAAATGAGAATTATATTTATTTTACACTTGAAAGGCAGTGCTGAAAATCCATGATAAATATAAAACAAAATATTGATCGATAGTGCAAAAATGATATAAAGATGAAATTACTCTTGAAGTTTCATTGTTTATTCATAAAAAGAGATTTAGTATTAAATATCGCCAGTCTCAAATGATATCGGATCAATTGGCCCTAAATTGTCAGAGAGTTCTCACAATTGCTCGATTTGAGAGTATTACATTGGGGAAATAATACAACTGAATAGATAAACTGGGGCAGATAATCCGAGCCGCGTGTAAATTATTCATTATATAAATTGAGAACTCACTCAGCATATCAAATGATTTATTATCTTATTTATGATATTATTTTACTCACCTTTCTGTATGATACCAGCCGGAGAAATTATAATTATAATTATATAAATATGGTAGTAAATAATAAAGATAAATATGAAAATAAAATCATAATTTGCAAATAACTTACTCCAGGATCATGACAACCGAGCTGTCGCGATTCCCATAGGTGATCTTCTTCGATTCGACAAACTAGCACGTGATTTTCTCCGAGTTTCGGTTGAAAAGTAGCCAAAATTTTATTCAATTCACTTTGAAATCCCAACAATCGCGGATCAACGAACAAATTCAGTTCATTTTTATGATCCAACAGAAATAATTGGATGCCTATTAGAATAATAATGATATCACAATTAAAGTCCACAGAGAAATCCTTGAGCAGATTACCTAGACACAAATAGAATATGGAATCTGGAACATAAGGCTCATTTGTTGGTTTGCGAATCTTTTGAACAAATTCAATCATATATTTATTGATTTCTGTAACTGTCAACTTCAACAGATCAAGGTTTTTAGACCAGTGACGCCACGCATTGATACCATAGGAATATTTCAATTTGCACGGATCGATTTCTTTCTTTTCTATTACTGATGCATCGGTTTTTCGAATTTTAATAGGCATCGATTCCGTATCGCTATGTCTACGCTTCTGTTAATATTGATTAATGAAATCTCTTCAAAAATAAGGATTCACTTTGGATTCTACTGGTGGTTCTTTAGGTGGAGTTGACTCCTCGTCATTTGAAATAGTAATATGTTTATCTTGGGAAGATGCAACAAAAGGTTGACTTGTTATAACCTCTTTCATTGGTGATTCTACGGCTGACATTAACACGTCAGCTGAATTAGTATTAGCTTCTTCTGTAGGTTTCTCTATTAAATTATCGATTGATACAGTCTCAACCGATACGATGTTTTTATCATCACTTGTCGTTTCAGGTTCCACGATAAGTTCTATTTCGTCAGATTTTACTTCCTGAATAATTTCCAATTCCTTTGGTTTGGGTTTTTCTCTAACAAATGTTGGAATTGGTATATAAACTGGTACAGGGACCGGAATAAATACTGGAACATGGATGCATTTTGCATCTAAAAACGTATCGATAGCACTTTATAATATCAATACGATAAGTGCTTAATAGCACATCACAATAAACTAATTTAAATAGAACCACAAAAGAAATTGGGAATTAAATGCATTAAAATCCGCTTAATTGGGACAATACTCTTTTTGATCTCTATTCAAATACTATAACATTTCAATTTCTAACCTATACCTTGAAAATTAACATGTCACTACTATCATTTACTGCTTAAACTCTATAATAGTTTGTTCCTATAACTGGTTAATGGATGAAATGTATATGATTAATTTAATAAAGTTAGAAAGTAGAAATTTTTTAAATTTTCAACACACTTTTCCAAATTATCATGTTCAAAAAATTATTTCAACAAATACATTGATAATTATAGTTTCTTAAATGATTGGATCTTAAGTTGGGTGATTTTATATGATATTTTGAACTTATATTGCAGGAGAATCCAACCCGTGACCTATCGTAAGTAATAAGAAAAAATATCCCTACATATAATACATAAAATTGAAAATCATTTCAAATTTGGTCCTTGTGATTTTTATTTGTAAATCTTCTTATAAACATGTAAGACATGATTTGTCTTTCTTTTTGAGAACTTAACTTAACATCGACATAAACATTATCATTTATAAGATATAATATTGAAAATAATCATATGATTCTCCCATCAATTCTTATGTGGCATTCGTTTGGTACAAATTCAAGGGTACGAAACGGATTAAAAACGTATATCGAGGTAACACTGTAAATAAAATTCTATCGTGGCCCTTAAAAATTTGGTAATTATAATTTTCAATCCTTTTAGTAGTGGAGCACTCAGTACCGGCGACATGAGTGGTAAAATTATGAAAATATTTATTATGTTATGAAAATTATTTCTTTTTATGATGCAACTCGCGCCCAATAATTTCATTAGTTTAGAAAAAAATAATATAAAGAAATGACGGCTTTATGTATAGGCAGTTGCCTAGACCGGAATTATTTCAAAGGTGGCAAAAGCCGACGCTGAAAGTACTATTTTATATTTTTCGTAAATGCGGAGCCTCAATATTAAAAATGACAGATATTCACACTACAAACATTTGTTGTTTATACCAAGATACACTGAATTTCAAAATAAAAGTTCAATAAAGAAAGAGAGCAATGAGTTTGCTATAAGACTTTAAGGTTTTCAATCCTTAAAAATGCTTGATGTTTAAGTTACACATTGCTTGAAAATATATTGTTATTGGTGATAATTGCAATCTCAAATTGTAAATTTTTAGGGAGCCTCGACTTCCGTGGAGAACACATTGAAAACCACTGTAATACAGCAAATTCTCGATAAGTATCACTGCATAGATATTTTGATGGAAAAATAATCCTCATTAAAAATCCAAATTCGATAAAGCTTATAAGTTGTTTCAAAACTCATGTTTAAAAATAATATAGTTTATATGTTATAAATATGATCAGTTAGTTGAAATAATTATTTGTGTTAAATTTGTATATTAAAATCGATATTAAATTATATATTAAATATTTAAATCAAAGTATTATTTAAATTAAGTAATTATATCTGTGATCAATAATTACATCAATATTAATAATTACCACGCCTAAGTTGTCTATATTTTCAGAAAAACGAGAAATTAAAATTGTAATTATTAAATAAATGGTGGAAGACTTGAATTTAATGGCGACTACGATTACGGATCAATTGATGAACCAAAAGTTTTTAAACTAACAACTAACATGCAAGTAATTTTAACCACAACATTATTAGATAAATCGCTAATGGAAGATTATTAAGCAGCTGAATCGAAAACTGTGGAAGAGAAACTTCAATATATATAAGCCAACATTATTAATGAATGATTTTAAAGCTTTATGAACAAGAATCAGACTCAACCGAAATGTTTATAGAAGAAATTTAAAAAATTAATAGCACACAAATTGGATAAAGAAGAAATAAAAAATGCCTTCTAACGACTTTTATAAGATATCAAGAAGATATAAAGGAGATCGAGATGCAAGATTTTAAAACAACAGAAGAAATTAGAAAATTTAAACAAGATAATGGGCCATATTAATGTTTCGAAGACTTCACTGGTTGTTCAGATAAACCGAAGCTACAAAGATGTTACTCGTGAGGGTTGGTAAACGTAAATAACATTTTCAAGAAGCGAGAATTGGAATGCCGGAAGAATTCGGCGCCCAAAAGTATACGCTTCAACATTGTAGGCAATAGAATATAGCCACATTTATAGTATATATCGACCCTGTAAGTTCAATACGCTCTGAGTCTGCTTTTGGTTACTTTTCAGATAAAAATTGGATTCCTAGTGAATCTTTATGGACTGGTTCCATCCTGGACTTTATCGGGCATTCTTTTTTTCGTTAACAGACTGAATCTGATTTGTCAACTATGAATTACTATCTATATTCCTACAACCAGCATAGAAATTAAACAGTAAATAACACAATAGAACGACTGGGAAATCCAGATTTCAAAATACAGATGTTTATTATAAATCATAGAAATCAATAGGTGAGTTTATATTTAAAAACTATTATCAATGAGCAAATTTCGGCAATTCACTTGACATTGAAAATTTAGTAATTTCAGCTAGCAAATTTTCATTATTTTTATTTCATTTATTAATTTTTACAAAACAAATAAAAACTTTGAATAACCTTTTTTTCTAATTTAAAGCATTAAAAAGACTCACTTGGCTCGATAGCCCCTGAATTGAGAGAAATATCGTTAATTCCGATATCGTTACATTGTGTTTTCTTTGACATTTGTATTGTGGATGTTTGAATGGCCTTATTCTTTGTTGCTACTGGTACTGTTGGTTGGAGTATTACCTGTTGTTCGATTCCCAGTTGTCTTACCATGTCTATTGGAACCACAGGAAAATTCCCCTATTGCATTGATAAAAATATATATTCATTTATCCGAATTCCCATTTACTCGTGAAGGTTTTCGTCCTCTTGGTCGCCCTCTTCCACCAGTTCCTGTGACAGCTGATGCTATTCTTAAACTGTCTTGATCAAATTGACCTCCAGTAGCTGAATTAAGGACTATTGATGAAGGAGTAAACCTAGTGCTTAGATTCAATCCAGTACCATTTACTGATACCAAATCACCACCATTTACGAATCCTTGACTAAGTTTAAATTAGTTAAAAACTATGGATCTTTGTTTCAGGCACTTACTTTGTCATAATTTTGCCACCTCTTGCTGAATTTTGTTGGATCCATCGTGGTTCACTAATCTATCAAAAAACTTTTACTAAAATTATAATTTAATATATTAAATTACCAGATTATTTCCTTCAGCAATGTCACCTGATATAATTGCACTACCATCGTATTGAATACCATTAGCATCTTGAATTATAAATGTGTTCTGGTCATAATCACCTACTTGGACCATATATTGATTATTGTCATTCATTTATAACCTAAGAAAAATAGCAAGATTTAATGTAATTATATTACAAAATAATTACTTAGAATATTAAAAAAGAAATTTAAAATTGATATATATTAAAACAATGCCATGATTATTAATATTAATAAATTTCTTCATTTTTNTTACTCAGTGTTACTTTCAAAAATTTCTCATTGCGATACTTTTCCCAAGATATTCAACAATGATTGTTATTGGTTAAATATAGTTTTCGTCAAGAGCATTTACACGAGAAAAATTGGTAGAAATACGTTCATTAACTATCGACGATGGTTTGGTTCACATTCGATTAACGTAAAAGTCTAAAGTCACCGAGATAGGATGGATTATTAACTACTCTACATACTTTATATTCTGAATTTTTTTATCCTTCCTAAACTCTCATCAAATCTACAGTAAACTATGTGACTCGATCACTTAAATGAGTCCCACCACGAAGAATGTGGGGTGACACATTACTGGTCATCGACTCTTCGGTTCATTCCTCGGGTCGTTGGATGACTTGCAGGTAGAGTAGCTCTTGTACAGATAATCTGGCGTTGTCCAGTCATAGTTCGAGACTGTTTCCAAAAGAATAAAATTCATAGAAATACAAAAAAATGAATCAAATGAGAAAATTTATTAACATTTAAATTAATTTGTACATGAAAACAATTTATCACCAAACAAACATAAAAGTTTGAACAAAATTCATATGGCGCTGTGAAACTTAAAGTAAATTTTAGTTTAGTTTTCAGAATTATAAAAGTAGAATAAATGCATTTTTGATCTGTATTTATACCATTTTGTGATATTGTTGAGGTCTGTAAATTAAAATTAAAAATTTAAATAAAATTTAGGATAATAATTCAAATAGAAAGTAAGCGAAGAAAAAAGACAAATAAAAGCGGGATCGCGCACAGAATCAATAGTGTGATGAAAACAGTATTAGAAAATGCCAAAAGCAATTACGAAAGGCGAGAATCCGGAAATCCGAGAAAAATCAATAAATGGAAAATCATCGAAATCGAATGGGAAAAACGGGACAGGTATAGATTAGTTAATGGTCAACAAGATGATGGTTAGGGATTTATCAGAAAATGGTTAGGAAGGGTCGAAAAACATTCAAATGTATAAAAACAGAAAACGTTAATTAATTAATTAATTGGCTAATGGAAAACCCGAGCTAATGGGAAACCCGAGCCAATGGAGAACCCGAGAGATAAAGGAAACCCGAGCTGGGTAAACAAGAAGAAAAGCAAACAAAAGGAAGATTTGGGCCCATTAGCTTGACACAATGATTAATGGGGAAAAGAGTAAGGAGAAGATAGCGCGCGTAGGAAGACCGGTAGGGCCATTAATTATCTTTGTTCGTTTGACCATTATGGATGACAGCCGAAGCAAATACGTAGGAGAAAATGTCAAACGAAAGATTGGCTTGGCAATAACCATTTGTCATCCTGATTTCGAGGAGTATATAAGCAAAGGGAAAATCAGAGAAAATCGGCATTTTGCCTCAGCTAGGGTTCGAAGAATTAGACTGTAGGAAAGGTTGGTAGACGAATTAGGAAAGTAGGGAAAAGCAGAAAAAGAATTAAGAATACGGAAAGGTGAAAAGGAATCAAACCAAACAGAAACCGAGGAAAACGTGAATCGAGAGAAGCTAAAGGATCGAAAGGTGAATATTATTTGTTTGCAAAGCATCAACGCCGAGCGGAGAATCGTATAAAACTTTGATTGGTAATTGTAGCGTGATAATAAATTGTGAACCTGTTGTTTCAATATACGTTGGGTCGTTCATTGTTTTGATTTAAAGAACACAGGAGTCAGAGAGAACCGACTTGAAATAATCCAAAACCCAACAATATCAACCCACGTATTTTCCGCCACCCTGTGAAATTACAGTGTGCGTAATTCTAAAAATAGGAGATTTTCAGCGTACTCGTGATTTGTAACTTTGTGCATTAGTTGTTATCGTGTATTTCATTGATTGTTTAAAACAATTAAGTTATTTAATATTTCTTTTTTTATTTCATTACTTCTCTAGCAATTTTTATGTTGAAATTTTTAAAATTCCTATTTAATTGTTATCTATTATTTTCTCTGTTAATTTCTCGCACTTTCTGTCACAGCTCCTTTTCATATAAATCCAAGCCATATCGTTCCTAATTAATTTGATTAAAGTCCTTCGTATGCAGATAACCATTCGTAATTTTTGCTTTTAAGAATTCGTTCTTTTATTTTTAAATTTGCTTTTGTTGAGGTTCTCAGAATCTCAACTTGATGTCTTATATTAATATAAAACATAAACACTGATTTAAATTTTTTATTAAATAATAACAATTATGTCAGTGTTTCTCAAACAGTGTACCGCGAGACTTTTTTTCCTAAAAAAGTTAGTGATAAAAAAAATTTCCCAAAACAATATCAAGCTTTTTACTATGTAAAAGTCGCTTCTGTGAATCAAAATTACAAAAAATTTCCAAAAGAGAGTACACAAAAAATTTAATTAGTATAGACTAAATTGTAGCTTTGTTGTATATCATTCGAAAATCAAAAAATTTGTAAAAATATTTGATTTTTGGGCAAGTGTGCCGCGAGCGAGAAAATTCTGAGAAACACTGATTATGTACACAAAATAAAAATATTCACCTTTAATAAAAATTATTCAATGATTTGGTATATACCTTTTATTATGTTCACTTTGATCTATCTCTACTTGCTATTACCTTTAAAATTCCCATTATAATTGATAAAGAACTAACAAAATTAAATAAAAAATAAAATTATTAAATAATTCGATTGTTTAAAAAAATATTAATTTAATACAAAATGCATACAAATTAAATCTGGAAGCACTCATGTATGTGCACACAGTCAATCAAAATTACATGCATTCTGATTGGACAGAGTGGCAGCAAATGCGTAGGCGGAAATTCGGCTGAAAATTTATTTTTCAACTTGTTTGTTAAACTTGTTAAAAATTTGTCAACTTGTAAATTTGTTAACTTGCTCTCAGTTTTTCGGAGATTATGAATTTTATGCCTTGGTTGTAAGTTTTGCTTTCTTTATAAAATAATTTTCAAGCTAATAAATTTTAACGTTTGATTTATTTCTTTTTGTTCTTTTTTTGTTCAATTCTATTAAACTTAAACTTTCAGAGACAGCCAAAAAATCAGTTTATACCGATCAGTTGGATGTAACGGAAAACCCAAGAGGAAAACTAAAGTGGACCTCTTTGGTGTTTGAGAAGAATTCAGCGAGGTCATTAATCAGCCCATCGGTATACCGGTCAAGCGGAATTTAGTGGTGTAAACAGTCTAGCCATAAGAACCTCTAACCTGACAGGTTGGGTCTTAGCTGGGCTCTCGGCATGGTTCTACAGTTATTACTGCTCGGAATTCGGGTAGAACAGAGGAAATGGATCTGTTCACCTGAGGTCCGAGCAGTAAAATTGGAGAACCCCCTCGGGTAGAAAGCTGGGCGACCAAAGATTCGTCTCAGCTTAGGAAACCATGCGAAAACATGTCCAGAATGACCTTTGTCACGAGTGTGTCAGGTATTCTAAGACGTCGGTTAGGAAAAACCAAAATCAAACGAAAGCGACATACATTATACAATAAATATGGTAAAAGACTGTCTTGGAGAGTTAGTAATTAGATTTCACCTAGGTCAGAATTAGAAATATAGGCAGATCCCTGCTCACATTTTTTGAAGAGCACACTGAATAAAAAATTATTATAGAAAATCAAGGACAACATTTATGAAATGCAAAATAAAGGTGGATACTTGCGCAAAATTTTCGAAATTAACATTAAATAACTTCTAGTAATGAGGACCATAATTTAATTGAAAAGGGAGAAACAATAATCTAAGAAAAGAATAGATAATTAAAAGTGACGTAAGACCTTCTATAGGCAGTCATAAGTCCGAAAGTGAAAAGGCAATGAGGAGTAGTTCTAGTAGTGGAGATCACCTGCTCATTGATTTTCAGCAACTGCGTACATTACCAACATGGTTGTTGTCACTGGGTACACAAATGGTAAAAAGTAAATAATCATGTAAGGCGCTTAGGAAAGAGTCGATTTCCATAAGCAACCCTAGAACATTTAAATGGCACACCCCCAAGCGCCAACAATTATTTACTTATTCATTACTACTATTACAATCATTATTAATCATTTTAATATATATTTTAAACATTCTCAAAATGTTTTTTGTTTTAAAATACAATTAAATTTAATTAATTTCGTGTTTCCGATTCTTAATCATATTTTATTTAATCTATAAAGTCTAGCAATGGAATTTTGATAATTGTTCCAAAATTTCTATCGTTGTTTCAGTACAGTAATGGGCATTTATCGATTTAATATTTTCAAATAAGAAAAGATTAATAGACCCTTTATTTTTGCACTCTTATCCCTTGTTAACGTACAAATGAGTTCTGCAATCATTTCTAACACATGGATGAATGACTTCTTACACCTGTTTGCCTAGCATCAATAACAAACATATCTTTATAATTAGTTTCTAGAGGGCGTTAATTAGTTGATTTATTATTAATATAAAAAATAGATAAGAAATGCATTCAAGATATACTTTTATTTACCTGGGGGTAAAGTGCAAACTATCGGCTATGACATATTTTATTTATTATCAAGCATCAAAAACAAAGTTAACAATTAATAAATTATCAAGAACCAACAAATAAAAAGACACAACAAAATAGAATCAAATTTATCATCATTATCATTAACATATGATTGTCGTCGCTAGTTATCTGATCCATTACCATCTACATCAAGGGTGCATGCACCACTAATGGCACGGGATAAGATTTCTGGAGGTGCGGGATCAAACAATCAAATTGAAGTAGGTATTGTGACATTTAGTTGTGCCGTTGGAGGTATTTGTTCTATTCGCCACTAGTTACCGCTACGAAGCAGGATTTTCAGCTCTAGTAAATATTAAAACTAAAAATAGAAATTGTCTAAATGCTAGTGATGACATGCGCATTGCGCTTTCAAAAATTAAGCCAAGAAGTTATTAGAAAAAAACAGCAACAAATTTCACATTAAATTTTGTGCAGCTGTGTGTGTTACTTAAATATATTTTGAATTGTAATTATTAAATATTAAAAGTAGAAATAAAGTATTAGTATTCATTTAAATTTTTGATATGGCGTTTAATTTGAACATGGGATCCCCCGACAAATTTATGGGTGCTAAATCAATTTATAAAATTCAAAGAGGTGCGAGCTTTAAAAAAGATTAAGAACCCCTGGTCTACATGTATGTTTATCCTATATTTGTTGTATTCTATTGTGTAATATTTTAATTTCATTATTTCCCGTCTAATACCCTTTCAAATTTTTGAATTAAATAATTTAAATTTTCTTTAAAATTAAGATTAATATTAACATTTTTCTGTAAGTCATTTAAACGTAGAACTATTCTATTTTCTCGTGATCTTTCTACTCTTCCTATTCTCTCGCTGACTTTTCTCGTATTTCCCACCTTAAACGAATTTTATTTTTGTTTTCCTGCTTTTTATTTGCTTTTTCTGCTCTGTTTTATCTATTTTTTAATTTTATTTATTTTTAGCTTTGGTTTTTCTTCATTATATAGTGGCTGTTTTTATACTTTCGATAATTTATAAATCGTCCGTGTCTCTCTAATATTGTTGCCCTGCAATATGCAATTTAATGTAGGGTGATTGACAGTTTCCACTGCAATTAGGTTAATTTATTATTATTTTTATAAATTTTTGCAAATCAAGAAAAAATAATATTTTTAAGAAGGATGAGATCTTTATATCTACGATTTTGCATCAAAGGTCAAAGACCAAATGTCAATCAATTTTATTCTAAATTGTGCTATTCACATATAATTTGATAATGATCACGCAAACTCTATTATTTAAAGAGTAGTACAAGTATGTTGTTTAATTAATAATTCTTAATAACTCAAGTTTTCTGACTTATGACTATACCGAAAATGTTCACACAGTGACGACCCAAGAAGATTGGAAAACGAGCTTCAATTTCAAAAAGAACTGAAGAACTCTTGGATATGGAAATTATTAATCTGACTCCAGAGCGTGACTTAGTTGACAACAGTAACCAATAAATTTAAACTGTTTCTGAAAAACGCTTATCGTTGTCTTTTATTTTCACAGATTTAAGTTTTGAACTGAGTAATAAAACCTTTTTTTGGTTCAATACACAATACACGGGAAAACTTATAATTATCGATTTGTAAAATGACAACCTTCTTTTAAGTGTTTTACGTGTACACCTATTCCTTATGTTATGTAATAATCCCGTTCTTGAAAATAGGAACGTATAGAAAAACAAAGTTAATAAAATATTTTTATTTTCGCGAAAATCAAAAACATTGAGATATTGACTGATTCATAGTCTTTAAGCTTTTTAATAAATATTTCGAGAAAGTATGCATGTCAGTTGAAGTCAATTACTTTTCGAATATTAAACCAACACAAATGACGCGATTGTTGTCTCACAGTTAATGAAATGTATCATCCCCCTTTGAACTCCCGAGTATACTTCTGCAAGCTGTAGGTAACTCTCTTTGATTGGAGCGCACTGTGTCAACGATTGTCGTTTGCTCTTACCTAATCTTTGTTCCAAAGATAAGCTTGTAAAGTAATTTTCCATTGTTATGTTCCTCCCGTTATCTAGAAAAGGCTCAGAAATGTTTATAGACAGGGCTTTAGCTAAGGAACTTTCCTGCTATTTATCTTTAGTAAGATTTTTATCCCCAATATAAACAATACTATTAAGTGAAATAGAATATTTAGCATCAACAATCCGTTAGACCAATATTCCATGTTTTCACGGTTTAGTTAGAATGTACCATCTAAACTTCACTTGGACATGAAATTCGCTCATCTAAAGTTATATGAGATTTAGGCACATGAAATTTCTGTATATTTGCATTGAATTGTGAAACAATTGTTCTTACTGGGGCTAATGGATCTGGTTTGTCCCTGCTTATTGTGTCATCAAATCTAAGCGCAGATTTTATAGTTTTACAACATGCTCGAAATATTGGATGGCCATCCCCTCCAGACCAGGGCTCTTGTGTGCTCCTGTGAGAAGCTTCTTAAGCACCAGCAATCAGATATAGCCCTACGAAGCATTTCATTTCTACATAGGAGATGGATTTCCATGACTTTCTATATTTCCTTTTACCATACTTATTAGAATATATTCCTCTAACATTTTATGATAAATACACTATTTTGATTATAATTAACTGTAATATTCACTAAATTTACTTCAATTTATATTAGATGGAACAACAGTCTTACTCTTTTTGCTGATAATTTCGTTTCAAAAATGTTTTCGAATGTATTTTCATAACAGATAATATAGTAAAATAATCATTTTCACTTGCAAATTTTAAGAAAGGGGTGGGGTCTTAAAAAGATTCCACTTGTCTAAAACCCACTTTAAAAGTAAACACCCACCAACCGTTAATATAGGAAGGTACGAAAATAAAATGTAAACGTGTTAAAATCAATATAAACATCAAAAATAATAAAAGTGCAAAATAAATTAAAATTCATTAAAATTAATCTTGTGTGGAGGAAACCGGTATGGTTGAACGCCAAATCATGAGATCAACCCAAAAATAATAATAACAATTTAATGAGAGGTTCCAAGAGAAAGTTATAACGAAATAACAAAGTAATTAAAATTAATTAATTCACAAATGCGAAACTCGAGCTATGTGGGAGCCAAAATATTTGTTGATAAAACAGCCCAAGTGCGAAATGGAAAGAATGGACAAATTAATTTGTTATTATAATATTTGGGTCAAAATTTGTAAATAATTACCCGATATCAATCAAATCATTATCCTAACAACAGTATAAAATTAGAGCTGAAAGAGATGAATGCCAGCTGATCGAAGAAATCAAAAATAAAGTTAGAGCGTCAAAAGGATAAAATAGACGAAGAGGCAAAATAATTGTATTCGAGTTGTTTTATTAAAAAGACGTAAAAGAAGCGATTGCCCTTTGGGTTTTCTGTCTTAGGTGTCAAAATTTGTTAGTAAAAGAAGAGTTCAAACATTATGTCTATTTTGTAAATTGTTTTGAGTCAATAAAATTTTTCTGTGTTAGATATTAGTCATTTATTTATAAAAGGGAACACAGGGAGTCAAAAGTTAACCAACTTACTAATTAATAACTCAACAATGTCACACCAAACTTGAAGAAATGGAAAAGTACATAGTTGAATTGTTCCAATAGAAATGTGAAGAGTTCCATGAAAAAGTAATTCGTATGCTGCCAGAAAGATGGCAAATAGTGGTGAATTCGAACGGTGATTACCTCATTAAATAATAATATTTATATTTGTAATTATTCATTTTTGATCATTAAAAACTGAAACACGTCAAAATGAAAAGTTCTAAAATCTAGCGTTAATTTTGTCTGAAAAAAATTGGGAAATAATTTAAGTTTAAATAATAAAATATTTTAATTTTATGCTCGTTCATTAATTTCCTCTATTAGTTATTGATTTCTATAGAAAATATCTTATAGAAATTTTGTCTTTTTCCTATTAGGAAAGGAGAGGTTGGGGCATCAATGCCATAAAATTTGTTAAGTATTTCCAGGTGTGCCACAAGCCCAAAACGGTTGAGAATCACTGGTGTAATTATTGTTTTTTGATTAAAAAAAATTTGTTTTTACAAAAAAAAAATAATAAAAAAGTAATAAGCGTTAAATGAGATCCTATTAATTGTCCTAATGAACAGGGTTTTCTTATATAATTTAACTTGCGTTATTTTTCTGAAATTTCTAAAGAATTTAACAAGCATTAATTAAAAAACATTTATTTGGAAAATTAATCATTTTTGTTGTTAATTTTTTAATTTTTCGAATTTTACTCATAAATTTTTTTTAGAAGTAGCAATTTTTGACACTATTTCTACCAAAAAACATAAATGAACTAAAAAACCTTACATTTTTGTTTGTATGAAATAATCAGTGACGTCCAAATATCAAATATTACTTGGAAAACATTCGTAATTCCTTTTTTATCATATAAAATGAGATTTTATTGTCAAACGCCCTTAATTGTTGTCCAATTGTATTTATCATTTCCCCTAATCTCATCACTTGAAAACAACTTGCTCTTGTGTGCCTATAATGTAGAACCATGTATAGCAACACCTTCAAATGAAAAATAAATTCATCCACCTCATTAAAAAATAGATTTTAGACAAAAGTAAGGTTCTAAAAGACAAAATATAACAGCGTCTGTAGTATAAATAACTAACCAATAATAAATTTGTGTGTCATTAACAAAAATGACAATAAGTAAGTTTCTTCAATATAGAAAAATTTATTGAAAGAAAAATACAATTGGACACTTGACATTAAGTTAAATCTTCATTTTAAATGATAAAAAAGGAATTACGAATGTTTTACAAGGAATTTTTGAAATGTGTTTTTAAAAACTTTTGATGTTTAAAATCTTTTCCCTTTTTATTTTATATCGTAACTCATTAATTTTTATATTTAACTAAATAAGTGAATCAAATAATCGATAAAAATTGCGAATAACAAAACAAAAATCAATGTATAAATTTCAACAAAATATATTTGCACAAGACAAAATACAAAAAAACATTAACATTTTACCGAATTTAACAAATCCATATTGCAAGGCATACAATTACACACACACACACACTCACCACAAAATCATAAAAATTCAATATTTCGGCGGTTTCCTTAGTTGGTTTTCTTGGATTCTAAATTAGTCTTTAGCGTTGAAACGTATTTCTCTACCAAGTCCATTCGTAAATTGCCTTTGATGTCAAAAAAATCGGCAATTGATCGTTTTTCTGTCATGTGTGCTACTTGTTTTGTGTTCAGATCCTCACGAGTAACATTCAATTCATATTTATCCTGATATCTGGAAGGAATTAGACAATTCAAAACCACTGATCAAAAATGTCGGATGGAAATTAAAAGTTTATGCGTTACGAAACAATTTTTTGGGACATAAATCAAGCAATTTTTTCATTCTTGGGTAATTTATGAGATTTTGATATAATTATACGTTTTCTCATCTATTAGTATATAATTTATTTATAATGATAGGTTAAATGAATTATAATACAAAATGATTACAATGAAAGTGTAAAAGGCCAAATGAGAGAAAATAAGAAAACAATTATTCAACTATATTATCGATTCCGGCAAAGTTAGAAATTGGTTATAATTATTAAAAAATATTGAATTTCCAATATCCATTAAAAAATCTTTAATATTTCAACAGGTGAAACAATTTCTTTCGACTTTATACAACAAATGTATAATACCTACATATAAGAACTTTTTTTCAATTTTCACCTCTGATTTCTTTTCAATTGACATTTTATTTATTAATTATATTATTGACTATGAATCAATAAAGATATCGATGTTTTTGATATTCACGAATTTTCGGCATATTTACAGATATTTTGTCCATGAATTAGCTAATTTGCAAGATTCCCAGTGTACCAGGGAAAGTATGCAATAGAATTGAATCAGCGATATTTTATACTTACCTGGCTCGAAGAGAAATCTTCGCGTCTCCTGCATAGTACTGATGAGAGCCAAAAGATCGAAACTAGTCTACTATTGGGATTTGCACTGGGTATCACAAAGCTTTTAATGTTTATATTATTCAAATGTTAGACATCCGTAAAAAAAATAATAAAAAAATTTACAACAATATATATATATATATTAAAAAGAGCTTGAAGACTATAAATCAGTAATATAGCAATGTTTGTTGATACTCACGAATTTTCGGCACTGCCTTTTTCAAGTGAAAATTCAAAATGAAAATAGTCTTCAAGCTCTCTTTTTAATAAATTCAATGGAAAAAATAGTCAGTGGTGAAATTGGAAGAAATAAAAGATAAAAGAAATATAATAACAGAAATTCATTGCCTCTGTTCTCGATTTTTATTATTATTTGAAAATCACCTTTTCATTTGTCACTTTTTAATCTTAAAATTTAATATTTGTTATTTAACTATTACTCCAATCAGGGCCGGCTCTTCCTTAGGCCAAAATTGGAATTTTTTGAGCTCAGAACTCGAAAAAACTTTGCTACAAAATAATTTGTATTGTATTTTTCGGATTTTTAATTTTTTGCTTTCTAAATTTTCTTTTAATATTGAATTCATTACAAAATCAATATATGTATTTCTTTTCATTTGATGATATAGATATATTCGTTTCTTGTTGAAACTATATAAATAAGAAAATAACACTAGAGAATTACGTTATAATTTTTATTGGGTATAAAAACGATTTACCAGGAAAAAACAGAATTTTAAAAATCGTATTTTCTAAAAAAGTTATATCAGATAATTTGTGAATACTGTTAACATTTTATAATGTGGAAGGTTGGAAGAAGAAAGAAGAACAAGAGCGATTAGATGGAATGTTAATCTACTAGCTAACATCCTTTCCACAGCACACCAAGTATATAGGTGTAATACATTTGTTGGTATCTCTGAGATATGCACATTAGATTCACTGGTAGTTTTATATGAGAATATTACTTATATACCAGGGGCGCTAAGTGACCTCGAATCGGCATTGAATGCAATTACACAAATATTAGATTTATTTCGATTTAACTGATATTTCATTTTGGCAAAAGAACAAAAATTTTCGGATTTGCTTTTATCAATTAAATGTTTTATCTATTGTCAAAATGAAAATCAATTAAATATCATCAAATGTGACGAAAATATTTAGATTTAATTCAAATTTAGAGATGAGAATTTTATTAGGAAAACGAGCTAATCGATTATTAATATTGGTTAGCACCGATCGCGTAAATTTCGGGATATCCAATTTCCTGTTTCTGACACTATATGGAACTGTAGAATAACTTAGCACTTGCTTTCGGTTCTTAGCAATGTCTTACGTCGGTTTGGATTACTGAAAGAATTTTGAACCAAAAAAGTTCAGAGAGAGGAAGTAATAGAAACTGGTTTGAAGGATAAAAGCCGTTTTATGAGATAAACATCATTCCGACCAGCAAACACCCGATAATTGAGTCTATACAATCACCGAACAACAAGAGCATTTAGAGATAACCTATATGTGGTCATTTTTGACAACTAATCCAGTGATCGCAACATGTCGATTTATTTTAACCTTTCCTTTACTGTGCTAACACCCGCTGTACTTTATGCAGATTCTTACAAATGGATCCTACTTATAATTAGCTGCTCTGTAATATTCCAGCGCATTTGGGTTACCGATCGTTGCTCTAGTCAATGAATTCATTTACCCAAGTTCCAATATAGGAATATTATCCGAAAAATAAGAGGAAATATTCGAGGAATTTCCTCAAACTGACGAAACAATAAATTCTGAAATATATGCTAACTATCCTGGGGTTATTAACCAAAAACTTAAAGGAAGCCCCTCATTGGTCAATTAAAAAAATGCTAATATTAATGTATAATCGATTGAAAGCAACGTTACAAAGAGCTAGTAACTAAACTTTTAAACCATACCTCATATTTTCTGATATTTCTCTATCAGGCTATTATTTATTCTTATTTTTCGACAAAAAATTCAATTATTTAAAGGAAAAGACGACACACAGTGGTAATCATTATCTCCCCAAATATAATAAATTAATTTGTATAACACTGCAAAAGATTGGAAGTTTATAATCAACAATCATTTTTTTTTCATTGATTTTATAACTACAATTAAAAATTATTCTAAAATTATCCCAACCAATCAGCATGCATCCAATCAAAAATTAACCAATAAAATTGAAATAAATCAGAGCAATAATTATTTCTATTAAAAAATAATTTTTAACAAAATTCAGTCGAAATTTACAATTAGGTCAAACTTTTGTCCTAATCCTCATATAAAAAACTGATTATTGCCAAAAAAATTTTAATTCCAATTTAATAATATAGTCTGAATTATTTTTATTAATAGATTGTTATATTATAAATTTTCAAATTAATTCTTGAACTCTCTGACTTGCATAAGAAATAAAATACATGTCATAATTCTTAAACAAATTAATTTATAGTTATTACTTTTTCATTCGAGACTGAAAATTCCATTTAATCGGTTTATCAATTCCAGCAGTATCCTTTTCATGAGCTAAAAAGAAAGTGGCTCTTTCCATGAACATTATATAACATGTCAATAGACCAGTTAAAATAAAATACCTGCAAATAAATAAATATTTACATATATAAAGCATGTCAAATAATAAAATCTCTCACATTAAAACACAAATAATTAACACTAATTTTGATGCTGGAAATGGGTAGAGCCAATCAAAGAGAACTGCAACACCTCCACATAGAACAGAAATTGTACTTATTAGCAATCTACCATCTATCAGTGAAAATTTTTCTTCAAATTTAAATTGCTCTTTCAATATCTAAAATATCATTAAGGCTCTAAGTTTAAACCTTATTGCAACAACCTTCTTAAATCCATCATCCAAAGCATTTTTAGTAGCATTAGTATCCCACTTATCGACTTTTATGGCTTTTTCAGGCATCTATAATAATTTTATCAATAAAATGACGTAAATATAATTAAAAAGACGCGTGTTACATAGCACTTTTTGATTGTTTAAAACAAGTAATACTATTAGTAAATAAATTATTGCTAAACATTATTTGTAAGTTATGAAACATCATTTAAAAAGTTAAGTTAACTCAAAAGTAACACTGTAAGTTGGAATTTTTTATAATTATTAAAAAACCGAATTTAAAAAGTCAAGAGCTTTCATAAAAATG
>CAUHTR010005172.1:0-18319 GCA_959609185.1 Schmidtea polychroa | reverse complement strand
TCTGTAAACTTGTAAACATGGCGTATGAAAAATCTTAATCACCTCTGTGAACTAAAAAATAAGTCGATATACAGAAACGGTTTATAGGTGCATCAACCAATATATATATATTCTTATAAAGTAATGGTTAAAAATTTTTTTTGTCGGTTGTCTTACATTTGAATATTATAAACAACACAAACTTTGTGATACCCAGTGCAAACCTCAATAGTAGACTTATTATTATTAGTATTATATATTTTATTAATATTAATATTATTATTACTATTATAATTATAATAATTATTATTATATAAATTAAATATTAAATAGCAATTGTTACAATTCACAATAATATGACACTAGCTTTTAAAATATATTTTTGCATTTTATTTCAGTACTTGACTGTCATTAACAACCACTAAATACATTCAATTAATATGATTATTTGATTCATTGATAATTGCATAAAAATTAATCTGTAATCCTATAAATATTTTAATTAAAACTTGTAAAAATAATGAGAAATTTACAAAACGCAAGTGAATATTGCAATTTCACTTATAAATGTTACTTTTTCTATTCAACCGAACATGCTCTCTAATTTCTGTACAGAAATGATGGAAATCGCCTTCATATATTTTATTAGTTTCATCAAAAATAATATTAGCGTTAGAACAACTCGTTTGAATGACAAAATTCATATAATATCGTATTATATATTAATCAGATCAGCACTTACACAGTAAAGGTATCAACCAAAACTGAAATTATAACATCAATCACATTACATATATTAATACATATATTAATACATCAACCGGTTTTTGCACAATATTTGGTAAGAGAACGACCATCCTTTTTCATATATTGTTTTATATATAATATATATATATATATATATTATAAGAACTTTTATTTCTTCCAATTTCACCACTGATTATTTTTTTCCATTGGATTTCCATTGGACTATAAATCAGTAATATATCGATGTTTGTTAATATTCACGAATTTTCGGCACTGCCATATTAAATTCACTTGAAAAATGGCAGTGCCGAAAATTCGTGAGTATCAACAAACATCGATATATTACTGATTTATAATCTTCAAACTCTCTTTTTAATATATATATATATATACTATATATTTTATATATGAAAAAGGATGGTATATATACATATAGAATATAACTTTCCTTTTAACTTATGTCTCGGATTGTTTGATTTATTCAATATAATTTAATTAAAATAATTTTTGGGATTTTTTGATATTTTTATTGGTCACACTAATTTTTATAATCAAATAAAAATATTAACATTTCTTATATTTTTCAATTATGTGTTCTTCAATTCTCGTATTTTTATTGGTAAATGCAATTAAGATATATATTTTATATTTATTGCATAAATTCCGAAATAAATGTTAAATGATAAATAATTTCTTTCAAAGAGAAAAATTATATAATTATAGAAAAGGAAAATTAAAGAAAAAATAAATTATGCATTGGAAATTAACAAATTTATTATATAATCAGAGTTGTTTCACTTTTTGTCCTGGGAAGCTTTTCTTTCATTTACATATTATATTATTTTGTTTACAGTTGGATATAATAATTTCAGGAAAACCTGAAATGAACTTTAAAAATCTGTATGAAACCATTAAAAAATATCAAAAATAGAAGGGGTGAATTTAGAAGAATTTATGGTGAAATCAGAGAAAAACTCGGTTAACTATCAAAATAGGAAATGAATTAAAAGCTTTTAATCTGACTTTTTAAAGGATCTTTAAACACTGGAACTTCAAGCTTCACTAAGATTCTGTTCATTGGTTGAATTAAAACGTTTAATCTTTTGTATATGTGTCTATGAGACCGGTTTTATCTATGAATGATACTGACCAGTATAATATAGTTAAACCTTTGGATGGATTATTAAAATTGTTAATGTGATCAGATTTTAAGTGTAAAGATAGTTTTGAATTTTTTTTTCTGTATTGTACAGTCAAATAGACAAATTGCGGATGAAATTATGGTTTTGTTTGATGTTTGCAATCTGTTTATCAATATATTATTGGTTGAAAATATAAATTCATTTTGTGAACTTTTTCAGTTTGCCAATTGACCAATTTGAGGAACCCATTGTTTATAAACGGTATGTGTACAACATATTTCTTATATTTGAAAATCAGATGCATGTATGTTTTTGCATTTTATGAACAGTTTACATAAATCATTTTCTTCACATACAAAACGAAAACAAGTCATGTATTTGTTTCTTTGATTTGATAATATAATATAATATGGTATTTTCCCTTAAAAATCTTTTCAGTAAAAAGTATGATAAATTGGTTGAGTTGCTGATGAAAATTGGGTATTTTAATTCATTTCTGATAATGATGATAGCAGAGACTATTGATAAATTTATTAAGAATCCTGGTGATCAATGTCTGAGAATGTCTGATTGTCATTTGACTAGTGAGATAAATAGTAAGATAAATGACATTAATTGTGCATTAACGATGATGAGTCTAAATTTCGGTTGGTATTGGAAGGTTTTACATGTTAAAGAAATAAGATAAGCAAGTTTTTGGGTTATTTATATTATACGATCGTCTCAAATTCATGTAAAATACGCAATATGTTTACCAACAAGCCAAATATTTCGTTTGCATTGTGTTCAGATATTGTTTATCAATTTACGCGTAATGGATACAATGTCAGATATATTGGAGTGACTTCTCGTTATCTCTTTATTCGAGTTCTTAAACATTGTAGACCGATAGGATAAACCACCATTAGTGAGCAGAATACGAATTATATGAGTAAAATAGACATGTTTGATTTTAAAATGTTATTAAAATTTCTTAATAATTATTGAGAACGTCAAATTTATGAGATTTTGTTGATGAGATCATTGAATTCCAAAACTAATGTGGAAAATGCTTTGAACATTTGTGTTTTGAATGTTTATAAATAGTTTGGGTGGTAAATTATATTCAAAGATTGTTTTCAAATGTATTAAATGATTAGGTTTTTTAAAATTTATAGATTGTTTGTTAAAATTAAAGTTATAAAATAATAATAAAATAGAAGATTTTCGGAAATTTTTAAATAAATTCATTTATTTAGTTTTAATTTAGTTTTAATTTAAAAAATAATTGACTAAATAAATTAAATTGAAAAATAATTTTAAAATTTTTGTAATTTGTTTATTATATTTGTAACATCTAGATTATTTTATATATAGTTTTTTATATAGTTCCAATTATCACAATACACAAAAAAAACATATCAACAAAGCAGTAATAAACATACGCTTTCCTTTCTTAAACAATAGGACATGTAATATAATCAGATCTTACATCCGCAATACGGATCTACCAGTTCTTATTCACCCAACCTTCACCACCGCTGCACCTTAGAAATCACAACTTTGAAAATCTCTAACATCAGACACATTTCATCGAGATTGTATATACCCCCTTCTCTATCAAATGTTTTTGCTTCTCAAAAAAACATTGTATGTCAAATCGCTTGCACGAAAGAAAAGAAAGAAACGAAGAAGAAAACACATAGAACCTTCCAAACAAGACTCAATGAACACATCAAAAACAAAAAACCAGTAATTATCACGAACACTGGAAAAAAGTACACAAATCAGCACCACTCGTACACCAAACAAAATGCCAAATATTAAAAAAATGCTTTCAAAAATACAGTACAAAAATTAGCCGCAGAAACTCTTTTTATCCAAAAAACATAAACCCTCCATCAACATTCAAATAAATTAAATCAAATTTCAAGGACATTTATTTAAAATATTATAATAATTTCTTTTGCCAATTTCATCATTGATTTTTTTTCCATTGAATTTATTAAAAAGAGCTTGAATCAGTAATATATCGATGTTTTTTGATATATTACTGATTTATAGTCTTCAAGGTCTTTCTAATAAATTTATTTAAAACTTGTTAAAATGTAAGTTTAAATTTTAAAAAAGTATCTTTAAATTTAATACCATTTAAAATTCAATATTAAATTTTTCCCAATATTTCAATATATATAATGATCAAAATCACTTTGAAAAGGTTGTGACGAAAATTCGTGAATATCAAAAAACATCGATATCTTTACTGATTCATAGTCAAAAAATGTCTAATAAATACAATGTCAATAAAAAAGAAATCATAAGTGAAAATTGAAAAGTTCATATAATTAAAATATAAAAACATTTCATATTAGTTGGATAATGTTTTTTACCGAATGTTGATTTCCTTACACTTTTGTTATGTGCGTCCTGGCTAGTCATTTTGAAAAATTTGTAAGAAATTTTTTAATAATGTAGTCTTATTTGTTGCAACGGTTTGTTTTTCTTATAAAAAAAATTGATGAAAACCTTTTGTATTTAGTTCACGATTCAGTGAAACTTGAAAATATTAAATGTTTAAATTATGAATGAATTAAAACAATAAAATTGACCAACTCACAGTTTTAACACAAATATTGTTCAATTATTTTGAAATAATGTATAATATGTATAATATATAATAATTTTAAAAATTATCTATTTTTAAAGAAATGAATGATATTTCTAATTATGTTAAAAATTATATATTTTCAAAAGTCTTAGTGGAAAAAAATATGGATTATATAAGAAATAAGCATTCACTATACAAAATGACAAATTATATAATTTTGTCTTTAATTATCCTTGATAATTTCTACTTTTTTTATTTTATTCATTTCTCTGACTGTTCTATCTTTGTATGATAATAATATAGTTTCTAAACTAGTATTAAACAACCTTCCCTTTATCTTTTCAAATTCTTTAAATAAAATTTTAATTAAAATTTTAATTAAAATTTTAAAAAAGTAAGTTTTAAAAAAAATTTAAATTACTTAATATATATTCGATAAAAATTTTAATTGTAATTTTATATTAATTATTAATTTTTTATATCTTGCAATTAAAAATCTTTTAAATAAGAAAGATAAAGTTGTTGGGTTTATTTTTAAAATCGGTTCTCTCTCTGACTCCTCGTGTTCTTATTCAACCAAATAAATAGAAACCCAACACAGAATAATTTATTTGTTTTCAGATAAATTACAACTTGTCACTATTTCCACCTTTCGCTCAATATACTGATCACTGATCTCATGGTTTCTGAGCTTCTCTTTTCATTTTTTCTTCGACCAACTGGCGGCTTGCTCATTTCTGAGCTCTCATTTTATATTGTTTCTGAGAGGCCAATTATCTAGAGAATTGCATTTTGATTATTTTCTCGGCAATTCTAAGTCAACATTTTAGGGTTTCCTAATTGTTTTAATTTGTTTACCCAGATTAGGCCTCGATACATTCCCTCTCTTATCTGATTGTTCGGGTCTCACTGCGCACCGGGTTTCCTATGGGCTGAGGCTTTCCATTACCGATTAATTAATTTTTTTTTCGCATTAACTTTCCTTGTGAACACCTTACTAAATTTTCATTATAATTTTAGAACTCGTCTATCAATTTGGCGTTCAACCAGACCCGATACCCCGTTAAATATTGATTTTGATTTTTAGTAAGTTTTAATTAATTATGCACTTTTATTGATTTTACCCATATTTGTTATATATAATTTTTTTTTGGTTTTTGCGCTAACCCCAACAAAGTATTATTTAATAAAAAATTAAAATTAATTAAAAGATTGTAAAATATTAAATAAAAATTAACTTTTTAGAAGTGTACGAATAGAAAATAAGAATGAGAATGATAAAAATAAAGATTTGATTTTATCTCAGACTTAATTTTATTTCCTGTATAAACATTCTTTCAAATAGATTATTTGCACGAAGAAACTTGTCTTTGATATAACGGAACATGCATTTCATGCGTAAATTTTCATTCATAATATAAAGATTTTGACTTTAATCAGCTAAATTTATTGCAATTGTAGAAATTAAACGGAAATTAAATAATTTCTCTTTATAGTTTTTAAAAAAGATAATAATAATAAATTTAAAGAATTAAATGATAATATAAGCCTTTTATAGCGAAGTATATATTTAATAAAATAAAATAATAATAATACTAATAATACTAATATTAATAAGTTTTCTGTTTTTCGAGTGTATATTAAAAGTTGTTTACAGATAATATTGAGTTGGTAATACTAGTCCCAATACCGGTCCCCAATGTAATTTTTGAGTAGATAAATAAATCGCCAACCGCTTTTTATTCGAGATGCTAAATTTATCTTATTATAAATGTTTCTGGCTTTTGTGTAAATAAATAAAAAAATAATTATTGTCACTTATATTTCTGTAAAAATTATTCACGGTATCTTGAATAAAGGATTTATTTTCATGTGAGAAAACTACATACAGAAAATATTTTTTAATTAATCAGATGAGCACATACATTTTAATGCTAACAAATGTTTTAACAAGTAACACTAGCAAAGCTTCTTATTTCATATTTATTTATTATTATTTTTATTATTATATTTATTATTATATTTATTATTATATTTATTATTATATTTAGCATGGTATCACAGTGAGTTGATTCTCCATAATACACACAAAGTTTTACTTTCATTCTAAAGGGTTGCACTAAAAAATCTTTAAGTATACAGGGACTCAGAAATACTAACGGGGATATTATGACTGAATTACAGACAGAAATAGACAGAAAAACAAGGGTTAGGGTAATTTATTTGAAAATTTAACCCATTTTACTGTGTATAAAAATACTGAACATTTTAATCCGATTCCTGAACGGTTTATCCAAAATTCTGAACATTTTAGTCGCATTTATTATTACAGGGTTATGACGAAATATATTTAAAATCTTGAAATAATATATTTAAAATCTTGAAATAATATATTTAAAATCTTGAAATAATATATTTAAAATCTTGAAATAATATATTTAAAATCTTGAAATAATATATTTAAAATCTTGAAATAATATATTTAAAATCTTGAAACAATATATGTAAAAACTTGAAACAATATATTTAAAATCTTGAAATAATATATTTAAAATCTTGAAATAATATATTTAAAATCTTGAAATAATATATGACGTATTGATAATGGATAACTGTAGGTTTCACCATTCCAGAACTGTTATTAGTCTGTTGAAGTCTAATAATATTAATTTTCGATTTTTACCCCCTTACTCCCCCCAGTTAAATCCGATTGAAGAGTACTTTAGCCATTTTAAATCGGTGCTATTTGCCATTCATCCTTCGGCTGCAAATCGAGATGAATTGAAAACCAGAATACGGACCACACTGGATAATGAAGGAATCGATTTTGGTGGTTGGTTTGCTAACATGAGGAAATATATTGAAAAAGCTCTTGCTAGACAAGAGTTTATTTGAATAAATCGATATTTCGTGATTTCTTTGTTATATATGAATTAGCTTAAAAAGAATGGACTGCGCATTAAAGCTTCTTGGATTGAATCTAATATTTATTGTTTGGAAGTTTTTAAAATATCGATGTAAGTTTTTAAATTTCAATATAAGTTTTTAGATATATTGTTTCAAGATTTTAAATATATTATTTCAAGATTTTAAATATATTATTTCAAGATTTTAAATATATTATTTCAAGATTTTAAATATATTTCGTCATAACCCTGTAATAATAAATGCGACTAAAATGTTCAGAATTTTGGATAAACCGTTCAGGAATCGGATTAAAATGTTCAGTATTTTTATACACAGTAAAATGGGTTAAATTTTCAAATAAATTACCCTAACCCTTGTTTTTCTGTCTATTTTTTGATAATATATTGACCAAAAAAATATTGACTTTACACAATATTTTTTTTACTGAACAAAATTATCTTATTTACTGAAATATAAATTGCTGAACATTTAATTAAAATACTGAACGTTTAATATTGTCTGATTAATAATTGAAGAAAATGCATAGCTTTTAAAATCAATTTTGAGGAAATTCAATTTGTAATATCTTTAAAATATTTTCATTAATTTTTTAAATTATTTTTTAATGGGTAAATTAATAAATTTTGTTTAAATGGATTTTATCTCTTTGGGCGGAAGTTGATTTTGATAACTGTTATTTAAGATAAAAAGTTGAATATATTTAGTTATTTGAAAATTTATTAGCAAAATATTTTGTAAAATGTGTTTATTTATTTATTGGGCGTATTCTAAAATTTTATTTTACCATTTTACATTGTTTAATTAATTTATATCACATTCAAAGGTTCGTTTAATAACTAGGAAATATGATGTTGTTTCCGAAATTGAATATATTTGTAAATAATTTTACCTAAAGATTTTTGACATAGTCTTTTTTTATACTTTTAGGAAAAGGAGGCTTATTTTGACCGTTTGCAAAATAAATAAAAAGTGAATTAATCAGATAAAGTGAATTCTTCTACTTCTTATAATAATAATAATAATAATAATAATAATAATAATAATAATAATAATAATAATAATAATAATAATAATAATAATAATAATAATAATAATAATAATAATAATATTAATTATTATTATTATTATTATTATTATTATTATTATTATTATTATTATTATTATTATTATTATTATTATTATTATTATTAGCTATAGCCCTTAAAAATGACAGAATCATGTTATCAATCCAAATACATAATTCCCAATATATTTGTATGTTAAAAAAAAGATTTTTTGATAATAACTAATATAGAGAATTATTATATAGTAGATAACAGTTAAAAAAGAATTAATGGTTCAAATTGGACAAATTATGAATCATTCGATAAAGGAAATACGATTTAGAGATAACATTAACAATTTTTCATTTGATGATTTTAATCAAGCGTTATTCAATATTCACTGATTCACATACATACATAGATAATTATGTATTTAGATTATTATTATTATTATTATTATTATTATTATTATTATTATTATTATTATTATTATTATTATTATTATTATTATTATTATTATTATTATATATTATTATTACTATTTTTTTATTATTATTAAAAATAGATTTTGTAATTATAAATTGTGAGTTTAGTCTCATTGTATCAAATATGTGAAATATTAACAAATAGTTTTTAAATTTAAAAAAAAAATTATAAAACTAGATAGTCTCTAATATTGAGTAAAAACTACATAATTTGTCTTCCAATAAGAAATTTTTCATTCATTTGAAGAGGTTCATTGAGACATCTGAAAACTTGCAATTGTTTAGTTGTGAAAATACTGTTGCGTTTTCATATAGAAATAAATATTAAACTTTAACTGACTCAGTCTGATTTTACATATGAACAAAAGACTGATAATTTTGTTTGGTTTCATAAAATATTTAAATTTTTAAAAAATGAAATTTAATATATTTTTTGATCAATTAAACAAATAGTTAATAAAATTAAATGAAATACAAATAATATTTAATGAATAAAATATTTAGTAAAATTATTAAAAATTAAATTAAACTAGTATAATCCCCCGTCAAGCATGACGGGACAAGTTAAAATGATAATAAAATTTTATTTTTAAATTTTAACTTAAAGTTAAATTTTACAGGTTGAAAATTTCCTTATAAAATTCCTTATACTTTTTAGCAGCTTTCCTTGTTGTGGCCCTGGAATGATGAATGTTTTTAAGTTGTCACGATTCCTTGATCTTAATAAAGCTACGTAGAGTTGTTCATGTGAGAAAATCGGGTTAAAACAATCAAATTTAGGACAGTTAATATATTTGATTGATCTGACATACGTACAAACAAACAAACAAATTAATGGCGGTTATTATACTATTAATATTTTTAATTAAATTAAATATTTTTAAAAAAAACTAAACCAAAATATAATTAAATTAGAAAAAATAAATAGAATACTTAGTTCGATTTTCAAGGAGTATTAAAAAAATAATATTAAAAGAAAATCAAGATTAGCATGGTGTGTCGGCATTAAAACAAAAAAGTGGTGATTAAAAACTTGATATTAATTGGAAAAACAAAAATGCTGACAATAATTTAAAAAAAACAAATTTCAAATTAATATTACGTTACTTTACTTGAAGTGCAAAATTTACATTGATTATTTAATAGACATTTTGTAACTTATTCAATACCCACCGTTGTAAAAAAATTAATTAAAAAAAATTATTAAAAAAAATTAATTAAAAATTAATTAAATGATTTACTAAATCTAAAAATAAATATTTCCGTTTGAAATGGTGTAAAAACGTGACAAAAAAAGAGATTAAGATGAATCGAATGAATTTAAATTAATGCGGGTTCTGTAAGAGACATGTAAATTAAAAAAATATTAATTAAATAATTAATAATTTTGTTTGTGCAATTTATTATGATAGTGTGTGGACAATATTCTGTTTGTAAGTAAATATTTATTATTTTATTGTTTTCAACATTTCCTATTTAATACATTACCTGAGTGCTTTTTCGGACAAAAAATGCATTCCGCTTACTCGATTATACGTGTCGACCTTCAGAGATAACAATACTATTAGAGAGAATGAAATCATAGAATAGGTAGATGGGTCTCATGAGGCAAACGTTTCCTTTGTAGAAAATAATTTTGATTTTATGGTATTAAAAAACAGATTTTATTTGAAATATTTTAATAATAAATTTTGTTTTAAATTGTATATTTATAAATTGTAATTGAAAATTTTAAAATTTATTTTAAGTTTATGATATAATAATTTTTTAAAAATATAATGTAATAATTATAAATTATAATTTTTATTATATAAATTAAATCAGATATAAGTTAAGGGAAAAATCAAATATCGGTGAAGGACATCCCGAAGAATTAATTATATACTCTATCATAAAACCCTCACAATTTTCACCAGTTCTTACATTGCTCAACTTTCACAACTCTATCTATTTACTCATGTATTTACTAAAACAAATTTCTATCATTTAACCTTCCTGCATTCCCCGATTCTAACCTCGTCACAATTTTCACTAATTCTCATTTGACCACTTCATTAAAACAAAACCAGATAGCGTCTAATTATAACAAAATTTCAAAATGACGCCCACTTTTTTAAAACAAAAAAACAATATTATGTAATAGTACTTTATACGAAATACAATGATTGTATAATGATTGCACACTTTATTTTCCAGCTTAGATATGGTATAACAAATATAAATCAACCCAATGTTGATGTTCTGTTTACCATTTTTTAATCCTTATGCAAAATTATAATATTATTTACATTATATATACAATGTTTTTTTTATTTTCATAATGAAACTAAACTTTAAAATGTGGTTGACTTTTTTATGCGGCTCGCACGCCTTCAAATAATTTACCATGCGGTCCAGATGCTGCAAAAGGCTAAACACCCACATTATATAATCATGTGTGATGTATAAAACCCAGTGATTTCGTAACAATTTATGTGATTATGTTACCATTAACCGCCAGATGATTATGTAATGATTAGTGTGAGTGTATTGTTTTACGTCGTTTAAACAAAATAATTTGGAATTTATCTCTTCAATTTATTCAAACGATTACCAATGGAGTATTTTATTATTAGAGGTTTAAATGATTTTTAAAGTCTATTTTCGAAAAAATTAATATTCCGTGTATTTATGATGTTGGGAACGACCTTTTGATAGAAGTTGTAGATATTAATTGAATTCAAAAATCTGTAATCTGTAAGAGCCATCGTTTTTAGACACTAAGTATATGGTAGAAGTCGATGATGACGACGATACTGTCTCTAACTCTTTGGAATTTTGGCTTATTGAAAAAGGGGACTCTGTAGCCAGGGTTTGAAGGAGTTGAGAAGGTTTTTCATTGTCCATCTATATTGTATGGGTAAAAATGTATAGTTATAGTAGGTTCAGAAAGTTTTGTCATGATTTTATCAGAAGTTACTGCTATGAATCGAAAGGTAAATTTCTTATGTTTGGTAGTATCCAGTTATTAGAAGCTTCAATTTGTTATATGAATCTCTTCCTGCAGTCTCAAAAATCTTTACAATCTTGTCTTCCACTAGCTGTAGAAGCTCAGTTGGCAACAAAGATATTAAAAGTTGCGCTTTGGTATTGCGCTTTGTTATTGCGCTTAGTTATTTATTTAGGAACGTAAAGTTGGTTAATAATATTCACATAGTTTGCAGTATTTATCCAAAATGAAATTTCATTAAGCTGTTACAATTTTCAATGAAGCTTTTTTTTTTTCTCTAAATTGTAACAGAAAATTAGTCTCGAAAAACTGCTTGAATGTAGTGTGGTCTTGAAGAACTTTAGTGTATATAACACAAATAAAAGATGTGAAATTTACAGATTTTATAAATTTAATCTTCTTCTGTTACTAATTTTGGTATCATTATGGAAACTTGTTCAATTTGTTTAACTTCAGCGGCAACTCCTGATATTTCGACAGGCACGTTGGAATAAATTTGACATATTAAGAAGAAGCGAAAATTCAGAATATATAAACAAATTTAATTTTTTATACTTACTTAATTTTATTTTTTTAAATTATAAATATTTGTAGGGTTTTAATTATATTAATATTTTTTGTAAAATAATTATGAAAATGTGACCAGCACACATGAATATAATAATAATGATAATAATTATAATAATAATAATAATATTAAACAATTAAAAGATCAATCAACAAGGGTACATCTTATAGTCGAAAATATTTTCATTTGTATTAACCGTTACGCTGCTGAAGTAATTTTGAAGAGACATATTACGCGTCAATTTATTGATTCTCCGCTGTCTAACGATTAAATATATTTTTCGGAGCAAATGGCTTAAATTATCATTTAATTGTTTAAAATTTAATTAATGCTGCTACCAAGAAATCATCATTTTGTACTAAAAATAATAATAATAATAATAATAATAATAATAATAATAATAATAATAATAATAATAATAATAATAATAATAATAATAATAATAATAATAATAATAATAATAATAATAATAATAATAATAATAATAATTTACTGAGATTGAAATGCAAATAATTGATATGAGAAGATTCCAATTAGGGAAACAATTATTACCAATTTCAGAATAGCAATATTATATATAATAACAATTTGTAAATCTAGCCAAATTGGCTATTGGGTTCCCTAATAGAAAACAATTTGTTGTACGAATCTTTTTTTTACTAAATAACGCTTAAATTGAATTCTTGATGCACTAAACATTAATTCAACACTGAAAAAAAATTTGGTAAAATAAATATTACATTGAACATAATTAAATTTATTTATTTCCTCTTCAACGTCTAGGGAGAATTGAGATCTCATCATTTATGTCAAAAATAATTATCTTTCAATAGTAATTTATTGCTGTACGAAGATTATTATCTGTTGACAACGCTAGAGATTTCAAGACTAATTCAATAAGAAACCTTGATGAAACCCAGGTATAGCTTTATGTTATCCTTATTATTAATAATTGGAACGATTTTATTTATAAATTATATTTCTCCATATATTCAATAAAATAGAAATTTGATTAATAATTTATTTTTTGTTATCATTTAATTATTGCCCTAATTCATTGTATTAAGACCGTCATACGTGGTTTGGAGGCCCGATTATATATAATATTTCTCGGCGCCCCCATTATATATAATATTTCTTGAAGTTAATATATGTTTGTGTGTGTCAGCCTATGGACTGACTTAATTTACATCCGAATTCCACAAAATTTGACAGGGTACTTATAAGACTAGATTTAGATCAACTGGATAAAAAAAGAATTTTGAAATTAGATGAGTATTCGTTAAAAAAATTCCAAAATTAGGATAAATTAGGTTAATGACCACCAGATAAATAATAAAAATTTATTAACATGTATAATTAAACATGCAGTGTCTATCAAATATTTGTGTCATAATTGTCACTTAATCGGAGTTAACTGGATAAAATCAATTGAAATCAGACGTAATTCTGCTGTCGTTCATATATTTTTCAATTTGTGGTAATCTTTAAAGAGTAGGTTATTCTACATATATTTATTACAAAATTCAAAAATTCTAGTTTTCCAATTATTGGGGTTATATAAAATAAAAATGTAAAATTTATCAAAATTATCAAAATCAATTAAAAATTTGGAAAAAGTAAAAAACAATATATTTTGTGAGATTGGAAATGTAATTTTAAAGACAAATAAAAATATTTCAAATTGATCAGAGGTCCATTGTAAGATCAAGAGTCCAAAAGCTCTTGTCAAAGCTATTGTCAGATCAATGAGTTGCCGAAAACTAAAATAAGACAATAAATTATTCAGCTTACCCAGCTAATTCGCAGATCAATGGGTTGTCGGGAATTAGGAGAATCGGTAGCGTAATCTTTAGCCGAATGAGGTAAAGATGAATGATCAGTGAAATGCTATATAATCAACTAGCATAAAACAGAAAGCGCCTGTAAGTGGAATAAGGAGAAATCAAACTAAAATAATTTAGAGAACAGTCGGAGGGAAAATCAGAGAAACTTTATCAAATTGTGTTTTGAGTTTACGGAAGATATCCCTATGGTGCCTACTTTCAAAATGTCAATTTTAAAAAATTACAGTGTATTTGATTTTGTTACCAATTAAGTTGTTTTGTTGCGATAGGAGTTTTATGGATTTACTCAGTGAACACAAGGAGTCGGATCAAGATTTAATCCCATCGACAAACGTTAAAATATCCTAACACAAGTAAAAATTTAACCAAAGGATTTCACGGTAGTCAAATTTAATCTTTTCTGAGCCACGGCTATCATAACTGGTATTCTGAGTAAAATATGAACACAACCTTATAAAATATTTCGATAAATATAGAGAATCTTTACAGTTAACTGTATGAAGAAAATACAATATTTTTCTTTTTGATCTTTACCGATTTCATATTTGAGGTTAAACTTTAATTTTGGAATATCATTAAAAAATCCAAAATTACCACATTATGTCTTTAACCTCTTAAGTGGTTTATTTCGTCAAACGAAATGCGCTCCTCAGCGTATATATACATCTTGGGCATAGTGTTACAAATTATAAAATGATATCTTATTGGATGATATTTATTAAGATAATATGTTAACAAAAGTAATATTTATGATATATTTTTTTTCGTCTTATGCGTTTTGTAATGCATATGTTGATGACGTATATATCCGTCATAGCCACTTAAGAGGTTAAATGATGAAAATTTTTTTCAATTAATTTTATCCTTTTGTAGACTTTAAGAAATAATTAAGATCAAAGTTTTCTTTCAAACCTTCAATATGGACATCCTTTTGTTTAAAGTTGGAAAAAATGTTTTCGTTTACTATTTCTAATTTTCGATTACAAAATTTATTTTCATGCTTCTTTCAATATTAAATTAAATACTTTTTCACAAAATACGAATTCATAATACATTCATAATTTTTGCTTAAATCCTCATTTTCAATTAGACTGTCCCATCGGTATGACTCATTTTGTGGAAGATTGTGCAAAAATAAAAAAATATCGAAATACTGATAAAATTCTAAAATAATTCGTTACTATTTTAGCATAAATATTAAATAATTAATTAATTATAATAATTATTATAATTTAAAGTTACAAAAAATTGAAAAAAAATTATAATTTTGTAACATATAAATTAAGACAATGTGACTAAAAAGGGCGAGGAACCGATATCAAAAAAGTTAATTATATATATATATATATATATATATATATATATATATATATATATATATATATATATATATATATATATATATATATATATATATATATATATATATATATATATATATATATATATATATATATATATATATATATATATATATATATATATATTTAAAAGCAATTTAGAAATAGTATAAATAGTCGAAAAGATAGCGAAAAATAATTGGCATATTTCAAACCTTAACAAATAATACCAGAAATGGTGAATAGAATCGAAATTTTTGTTACAATTACTAAAATATGTCTACATTTTGTGAGCACTAATTGTTGTCTGCAAGTCTCAGTGCCTGGGAACATTTTGTTTGAATTCTTATTATTATTATTATTATTATTATTATTATTATTATTATTATTATTATTATTATTATTATTATTATTTATTATTATTATTATTATTATTATTAATATTATTATTATTATTATTTTTATTATTATTATTATTATTATTGTTATTAAAATGATGATTTCTTGGTAGCAGCATTTATTATCTCAAACAATAAAATGATAATTTAAGCCTTTTGCTGCAAATAATGTATTTAATGAAAAAATTTTCGACTATAAGAAAGTCCTTGTCAATCTCCTGGAATTTAGCAATGTTCTTCCCCAAAATACCTTTCTATCTTTCTTTTATTTCCTTTCTCTTAATTCTCATTGGTTGTAAATATAATGAATTTTTTTTATACTTTTTTATTTTATTTTATTTTATTTTTTTACATTTAAAATTTCAAAATGACACAAACTAAAAATTTTTAAATTTTTTTATACAGCTTCTATAATTAGCTTCTGGAAGCCTAATAACATATTCGAAAATAATTGAAAATATCCTAAATAAATTCTCCAATAACCACTTATATATGCTATTTAAATATTTCAATAAATGTGTCAATTTTGATTTTCAAACCCTATTTTTTAAAATTTAAAATTTTCTATATTATTCTAATTATTACTTTTTAATTTATTCTATTTTTTAAATTTCTTTATATATATTATTTATTCTCAAGGTCAATGGCAACAGATCAAATTCATGATTTCATTGATTTCTTCTTTAGTGTTGATCTTTGGCTGTCTGTTTATGATGAGAATTGCTTCTTTGAATCTGACATTTTTCTTTTGGATGTTTCCATTAGCTATGATTTCTATTGAAATATTTTTTCTTTCATCTGTTGGCTGACACTTCCGGAGATGTCTACCCAACGAGGATGTTCCACCAGGATCTAGAAGTTCTTTAACTCTTTGGTACAAGGTCCTGAGGGTACTTCCAATTTAGATTTCATTGCATACATTGCACGTGATGCAAAAGACGATGTTTTTTGTAAAGCACATATCTTTCTGTGTCTGGCAGTTTTTCATTGTGCAATTGTTTTCTCTATTTATGTTGCCTGCCAGAGCCCTTCTCAATGTCCAAGATTTATGTGCTGTCCGAATTGGAAGACCGGTACGTTTAAGTTCTTTCAGGATCTTGAAGTCGAGTATGTCACTGATGAATGGGATATTCAGATAGAAATATTTCTGATTCTTTTGTGTTAATTCCATAGATCTTCTTGGGGTAGAATTCATTCTTTCAATGTTCTCACCTTGGTATCCGTTTCGGTGTAGGATTTTATTGAAATTTGATTGTTCTTTAAAGTTCTCGTTTTTTTCCGTGCATCGATTGGCTATTCTTCGTCTCTCGTTTCTTATGACATGTACTTTCTGTGAGTATGGAAGCGCTGATCTTTTGTGCATAAATATTTCTTTGCGAGCTGGTTTTCTGTAGAACCCGTATGTTGGAGTATTTCCTTCTATTTTAATTTTCAAATCCAATAAATTAAGGGATCCATCTTCTTCCGGATATTCGATTTCGAACTTAATATCTCGGTGAGCCGCATTGAATGTATGAAATATTTCCTCCGCTTCTTTTTTGCTTTTGGTCGTGATGAAGATATCATCTACATATCTTGCATAAAAACCGATGGGTTGTATGGTCTTCAGTGTCTGTCGTTCGAGGTTATCCATAAAGATGATTGCTAGCAGTCCTGATATGCTAGAACCCATAGGCAGACCTTTAAATTTTTTATAGATATTTTGCTCAAAGGTAAAATAGGTGTTCTCGAGGATAACAGTAAGTAGTTTGGTGATATTCTCGATATTCATTTCCTTTATTAACAAGTTGCTTTCTCTTAATTTCTTTTCTAAACATTGAATAGCCTCTGTTGGTTCGATAGATGTGTATAGTGATACGACATCAAGACTAAATGGGTATTGGAATTCTCTATGACAAGTCATGTTATTATTTAGTCTTGTCATGAGGCAGTCGCTGCTTTGAAGATGGTGTGGTATCGTGTCCAATAAAGGTTTCAAGATCTTTGCAAGGAGCCAACTTGTTTTAGTTGTTGGTCCATTTTTGTTGGATACTATAGGTCTAATTTTGATACCAGGACCCTCTTTGTGAGTTTTAATTAGGTGGTAGAAGTTAGGAAGATCAGAATTTTTTGTGACGAAGCTGCTGGTTATTCTGGTTATTATTATTATTATTATTATTATTATTATTATTATTATTATTATTATTATTATTATTATTATTATTATTATTATTATTATTATTATTATTATTATTATTATTATTATTATTATTATTATTATTATTAT
>CAUHTR010005170.1:0-30198 GCA_959609185.1 Schmidtea polychroa | reverse complement strand
NGTTTTCCCATAAGTTTTTTATCGCTTCATCTATTTTATCTTCCAAGTTGACTGGTTGTCTCCAAGGTTTAATATTTATCGGTTTTCCTTGAGTTTCTATTTTATGCTTCAACAGCTTTGTGCAGCCAATGTACCATTTATCATCCATAAGACATTTTGATTCTTTTTTACAATTTTCAATAGTATCGGATTATTTATCTTTAAAGTATTTTTTGCTCTTTGAAATCGTTCCATCTCCGTTATTGTCTTTTTTGCTTCGTTTTCTCGACCTCTTCTACTGGTCATTTTAGTTGTATATCAATTTGTTTTTGCAACTCTATACCACCAATTACCTCTGGAGTTATATATCGTACTATCGTAAATTTTACCCTTCTTTTCCTGCCATTTATTATTATTTCTAATATTGCTTTACTTTTCGTTTCTAAAACACTATTATTTGCACATCTCAATGTATTAGTTGTTGTTGTTAGTTCTACATCTTTAAGTTTCTCAAATTTTCTCCAACTCATGACATTTACTGTAGCTACTGTATCGAGCAAGCATTCCATCTTCTGGTCTTGTATTCTAATATTTACACTTGGTCGGCCTTGCATTTTATCATAGCTAATAATATCAGTCTTCTCGGCTGCACAGTGTACCAGCAGATATTCTGTTAAACTGTCCTTGTTTAACTCATGTCCCAATATTTTATCGACTAACTCGTCTATGATAGCAAAATATTTATCGGGCTCTTCACTAGTCTGTCTATAAGATATAGCAGATTGTAAATCTTCTGCCAAACTTGTTTTTTTGATGAATGCCTTTCGCAATCTTTCCTTATAACATTTGATATTTTGGTCAACTCCTGTATATATCTCTCTGATCTGTTTGTCGATCAGTAATTTGATCATCACTTCTTGTCTTGCAGTAGGCATTTGTACCATTTTAAAATATCTATCGCATTTTTTTAATGAATGTTTCAACATCATCTCCTATGTGATAATAATTTGGGAATAGCTTCTTTATGAAGAAATCCATAGACGCTGTCGACATATTAGAAGCTGCTAAAACATCTTCTAAATTATTTTTGTAAATCCGGTTCAAAAGTTAACGACATAATTCCAAGTATTTATCATATGACATATTGTATAATTTTAAACAAATTTTCAGCTTTGAATAAAATATTTTCAAAAAGATTTATCAAAATATTTCAATATTTAAAACATATTTATTTAAATATTTTTTTTATTAAAACTTCTTTTTAAAAACTTCTATTTTAATTTTTAATTCAAAAAATTTCAACTTAAAAAATCCAATTTAAAAATTATTTAAAAGTTATTTTAATAGTCGATTATTTACAATTTAAAATTATTTTGATAAACCATTGAAATATTTAACTCTCAGCTGAAAACATCTCACAGGAGCTATTGGAAGTGGAAGTGTGGAAAGTAGAGCGGTAGCGTAAGTGGTATGACGATCAGGCGAAGCTGAATGACTAGCGGAGGATGTCGATGCAATTGTCGAATATTATAAAGCAATTGTCGGAAGTATAGAAGCAGTTGTTGCAGATGGCAAAGCTATTGTAGAGGATAGCAAAGCAATTGTCGGGGGTAACAACAATATCGACGAACTTAAGCGGCGAATTTAATTAAAACTAAATAAAATATAAAAATTAGAAAATAAAATAAATCTTAAATAATCAAAAATCGCTATTAAAATTGATAAAAAATTATCAAAATTAAAAAGGATTAAAATAATTAAAATTTGATTTACTGCATTAATGCGTGTATATAGAAAAATTAGGCTAAGTAAGAAGACGCATTTCATTCATACTGAATTTTTGGACATATTCAAATTTTCAAATTTTACAAGTAGAGACTTTAGATTCGGTGGTAAAGATATTTGTATTATTTTTATATCGTTATACGTTAATATTGACTAAAAGGTTTTACCATCATCTTTGATTCTTTATTTTCTGGTTTTTGAAACGAGGTCACTTCCAATAAGTAAAATCTTAATAATTTTCGGTCTACGGCTACTGAAACAAACTGTAAGTCAGTAAAATATTGCATTGTGACTTTCGAGGAGTGTTAAGCAGTTAATCTGAACAGTTTACACTGTAGTTCCTTGTGCTCACTATGAACCGTAGCTAGAAAAGAGAGGAATGCCCTAATGCTCGGATTTCTACGAGTGAAGGAAAGATCTAAATTTTAAATAAGGAGATCGGAAATTGCTTCAAGCTTTTTATTTTGTTCGTAGCTTAAAGGTCTCACGCATAACAATAAAAGGGTCATCATAAAGCCAGGATCCCACGCAGTTTGTAATTCAATAAAGAAATTTAAAAGAATTGTCCAGAATTTCCTCTGATGTCCCTTATAGATAAAAAATTTACGAGTAAGTCTAGATTTAATAATTAAAAAAATATTTCCATGATATCGAATATAAACGGGCCAAAAATATCGGAAATTTCATCAAAAATTGAAGACGCATCCAATTTTTACAAAATAGCAACCCAATAAAAATATTTACATCGAAATTATCACATCTAAAAACGAGTGGTCCAAATGTAGAATTTCCTAATATACAATTAAGGACCAATTAGAACTTGATTATTAAGTCCTGGTGACGTTGAGTTAAACTCGAAACAACAATTAGAGCCTTGTGAAGTAACATCGAGAGGATATGTAGAACAAAATGATTTAACTTTCTGGATTGAGAATAATAAATTGTGCACTTCTACACAACGATAGCCTATTAATCGAAATTAAATAAATGTAAACCTCCTATCTAATCGCTGAAATCTGGTTAGAATTTATTATTGATGCATGGATAGTAAATTGAACACACCCAGACGATTGATGAGATAAAGACCATGCGAGAACTAATCTATCTTAAACATCTGAGTAGATAGAATTAGAAAGTAACACACATCCCAGCATAAAAGTAGTCTTCGAACGAGGAAATTTGTTTACCAGTACCAATTTTAAAATGTCGGGTGAGCGAATCACTTTGAAGATGTAGAGACAAGAGGGAATAGGAATTAGAACGCTCTATTATCACACCACTGAATCGATCAGTCCGTGTTTACACCAGTAGATATATGTTGGTGTGACCCATTGAATGATGTAGTAGAGTCATTTTTACTGCTTACTGTTGGTCACCCATCTGACCTAATAAATTTTGAGTTGTCTCATGGGATTTTTTTATAATTATTTTTTAGTAATTTTTCTTATTCTTTTTCTCAAATTCTGCACATTTTTTATAGCTCCTTCGAATGTAAATATTAGATATAACATTTCAATAAATTTGATTATGATCCTTCATATGTAAATACGACCAATAATCATTCTTAATTTTTGGTATTATCGTTAGGATTCGTATAAAATAAAAGAAATTTGGATTGGATTAGATCAAATGGATTTGTTGTCATAACATTCTATTTCCTTCTTATTATTTTCCAATTAGTTTTCTTGGATCTATTATTTTGAATTATTTTTGAATTTTCTTCTATGGTTATTTGTGGATTAATTTTACCTATTGATTTTTATTCTAAATATATTTTTTAATTTATTATTTTTGACTTCTATTGGACAAATAATAAATGTCTTTTTAACTGCGTGTGACATCGACGAATCAAAAGCAGAGAAAAATTATTAATTCGAAAGGTCCAGTTGCATGAGATGGAAATAAAGGTTTAGTAAAAATATCACAACTATGTGGGGGAACAAAATCAATAAAAGTACTCGTAATTACCTCAAAATTAACAATACATTACAGTTTTCGTAAGAAGAGGTTATCTTTTCAAAGTACATTTTATTCACAAATCACATTATTTTTTTAAATGTGGTTGTTTGACAACTTAATTCCATTGTTAGAAAATCTCAGGTTAATCACTTTAGATTTTCTTTAAATTTTTATTATTTTATTAAATAAGTTTTATATAAGAACCTGTTATCTCTTGAAAATTTAATGGTAACTGACATTTTAACAAATTATATATATAAGAATATGAAAATTAAAATTTTGTGCAAAATATTACTTTTAATTTCAAGTTTAATTTTTGCTATGAATTTATAAAATATTCCTTTTACAAACATTAAATTATTGCTATTGTTTAAATATTAATAGTAGAGGTGAATTCAACCATATTAATATCTATTAATTTACATAAAAATTACATTTTACGCATAAATTTATGATTGGCGGTATAGAAAAAGAAGCAGAAAGTAATTTGCAATAATAATTGTGAAAATTATTTAAAACATTTTCCAAATAATAGACGAAAAAGAATGCGAAGAAGAAAGAATAATCAACGAAGATTACAAAATTTGGAAAAGAGACACTCCTTTTTTGTATGATTGTTTAATGGTTCATCCTCTTGAGTGGCCAAGTTTAACAGCTCAATGGTTGCCAACTATTGATAGACCCAATGATAAGGATTACACTGTTCATAGGTTAATTTTAGGAACACATACTTCCGATGAACAAAATCATTTGTTAATTGCTAGTATAAATATGCCAAATGATCAAACAGAATTTGATGCCAGTGCTTATGATACTGAAAGATTTGATTATGGTGGTTTTGGTTTTCCTAATGGTAAGCTCGAAATAACAATGATGATCAATCACGAAGGTGAAGTTAATCGAGCAAGATATATGCCACAAAATGAAACATTTGTTGCAACAAAAACTCCAACTGCAGACGTATTAATTTTTAATTATGCTATCCATCCAGCTCGTCCATTCGGAATGGAAGTTAAACCAGAATTGCGATTAAAAGGGCATTTAAAGGAAGGTTATGGGCTATCTTGGAACCCAATTAAGGCGGGGTATATTTTATCTGCTTCAGACGATAAGACAATTTGTATGTGGGATACCAACACTACTGGAAATTCATCAAGTGAAGGTCCATATATTAATCCTCTAATGCAGTTTACTGGTCATAATACAGTTGTAGAAGATGTTGCATGGCATCTACGCCATGGCGATGTTTTTGGTTCAGTCGCTGATGATAAAAAATTAATGATTTGGGACATAAGAAGTGACAATACATCAAAACCTGTCATTGAAGTCGATGCACACACTGCAGAAGTCAACTGTATTGCTTTTAATCCATTTAATCAGCATCTAGTTGTAACAGGAAGTGCCGATAAAACTGTTGCAATGTGGGATATGAGGAATTTACAGTTAAAACTGCATTCATTTGAAGCCCATCAAGATGAAATTTTCCAAGTTCAATGGTCACCTCACAATGAAACGATATTCGCGTCTAGTGGCACAGATCGACGGTTGCATATCTGGGACTGCAGTAAAATTGGTTTAGAACAACAGGAGGTGGAATTTGTCGATGGGCCACCGGAATTGTTGTTCATCCATCCGGGCCACACAGCCAAAATTTCTGATTTCTCCTGGAATCAGTTTGAACCGTGGACAATTTGTTCAGTTGCCGAGGATAATATTTTGCAAGTTTGGCAAATGGTAAGAATTATTTATTTGTACATTCATTATATCATCACGATGTCCCTATCCATCCCCCCCCCGCCAATCACCACTCGGTCACCCTTCCACTAATTAACTAACAACAGAATGGTATTAATCGGAATTTCTAATAAAACTAGTTTCAGTGTACGATTTTTACTTTTGAAAGCAGGTATTAACTTATGTAGAGTGAGTACCAAAGGTTCCGTTCCCCGTTCCCCCTTTGACTAATTATATTTTTATGTTTTTAATAACTGTTGACATTATAGTTATATTTATGATTTTTCTTTTGAAATTTACACGAATATTGATTTATCTTAAATCGTGGTACATTGGGGTGTTACAATCCTCCTACATTTCTGAATACATTTAACTGTTTATATTCACATTTCTATAATTTGATTGTTTTAACATTGTTATTATACTGATATTTACACTTATTCTGTCAATTAGAAACCGCCTAGAACCACTGCTATTATAATATTATCAAATTTCAATAAATATTTCGGATACAATTTATTTGTATCCATGACCAAATTATGTGACTAGCATTTAAAATAACAAGATAAACCTGCTTCATATTTATATTATAATATTAATCTTTAGTAATTAAAAAGTCGTTAATGATAATCGATAATGATAATATTTAAGTTGATCAATAAAAATATATATTTTCTTTCAATTTTAATATCGTGAATGACAATAATCCTAATTCTCAATGATATGAAGCCTCAAATGTCACATCAAATAGACTAGTAAAGCTTGCAATTCAGACAAAAGCTAAAGTTTGACATGTTGGATGGATATACTAATATTGAAGATGCCATTTTTTAAATATTTTAAATTAGTAATTTAAATTTGTCTATTAAATAGTTATTTGGTTATTTTATTACTTCCATTTATTTTTGTACTATAAAATATACATGTAGGTTCCCAATTTAGAATTAATCATTAGGGCAATAAATCAATTTTCTCAGATTTTATTTTAAATATTGGAGTTTGGAATTTTTCGATTTTTTTATTTCAGCATTAATATATTTTTTATTAAACACTTAATTAATTTAATTATTTATTTCAGGCCGATATAATGTATAATGATAATGACGCAGATTCAACAGTGTTACCAATGTAACTATTGCTCTATTGCTTTGTATATGTTTATTGTGAATATATTCTGATTTATTGTCCTTTATGCTAATCAGCTATATATCAGGTCGTCAAGGATGAAAATTGTAGTTAATAATATTACCAACTTTAACAGGTTATTATTTGCCATTGGCTTAATATTTTACAGTTCTGTTTTTTTTGTTAGAAAGTTATCATTTTTAATATGATGATGCTGGGTTACAGGTAGACTACATTTTACTCTTCCGTGCTCTTTTATCATTGGAAAGAAATCATTGTATGCTCTAAAAATATCAAAAACCTTTTTAAAAATTTAGTTAATTTCAATAAACAGGAATTTCAGGAATAGAAAAAGTTTAAAATTATAGTTTTAAAATGTCAAAGTAACTCAAATTTAAAACTATTAAAAAATAAATTAATATTGCAAATGCACTCGTCAGATGGTAAGATAAATTGTGTATAAATAATAAACAGCTAAAACTTTAAACTAAATTTACTAACAATTCCCTAAAATATAATGCTAAAAAACTGCAATAAAGATTTGCATTAAATCTAAATTTCTCGTTTTATACGAAACAAAATTTTGAAGACAAATTTCATTTCTGTCTCAAATCTGAAAATTTACATTAAATACTTGTCAATTTGTCTCCGATTTACTTCCTGGACAACCCAAAACCTACCCTAATTGGACCAATGCAAAAAAATCGTTTTCAGCTGGGGTTAGTCCCCAGCCCATTTAATCACGAGTGGTGGACCGCCACTGAGGCACATAGTTTTGAAATTGTCCTTGAGTTTTCAAAGGTTGAGAACCTCTGCATTAGACTATAGAGTCAAACTGCAGTATTTGATACAAAATAAATAAGTTTTTTACTCAATGACATGTAAAATGGTATTTTTTCTCATTGAAATTGTACTCTCATTTTTGATATACTGTTGAAGATACCTAAATAATGAAACAGAAATAATTATTTAATGCGTAAAATGATGATAAATTCGGTAACTCTGAAATAGGAGTGGAAAAGAGATTGAAAATGAGAAGAAAATAGAAGGATATCAATACCAAGCAGACAGTTACAATTTCTTCACAACTCATAATAGTAAATAACAATTAATAAATGAAGTATATTTAAATTTCTAATCCAACGTGTTACTATTAAAACAAATATAATTAATAAACATTAATTATTGAACATCACTTTACTCCTCTTCATTTTCTTTGCATCTTTTCAGCCATTCAATTCTTCTTGATTTGATTGAGTTTGGAAATTGTAATTCAACTTGTCTTGGTGATAAGAATTTTAAAATTTTTTAAGGTCCCTCATATTGAATTCCCTCCTTCTTTCGTCTTTGTGGTTCCAAACGAACTAATTCTTCCTCTCCACCATGAATACTCGAGTATCTCGCTTGTCTATATCTCTATTTTTCATTGTCGCTGCTTTCTCTAAATTTGTTATTGTTTTATTTACAATTTCTTTGCTTTTTTGTATGTGTCCTAATCTTGAATATAAATTAATCTTCCGACCATATACAATTTCAAAAGGTGAAAAGTTTGTCGAGTTTTGTACTGTAGCATTCAAACTAAATTCAATCTTTGTTAGCAATTTGCACCAATTATTTTCTGTTCTAATATCTGTCAATGATGTTGCCAGCATGTCCCGAACTGTTCTTATTATTCGTTCAGCTAAACCATTTGATTGATGTTGGTATGGTGAACTAAATTCTTGTTTTATGCCAAATTTTTTCATCCAATCACGAAACATTGATCCTTCAAAAATTCTTCCTCTATCTGTAAGAATGCTTTCTGGTCTACCAGACCGATATATCCAATTATTCAGAATGATATTCAAAATCGTTGATTCATCCTGTGTACTTGTTGCTGATAAATTGACCAATTTACTAAACCGATCTATTATCACTATCATATATTTCTTGCTTTTGTTTCCATATATGCAATATCCACTACTATCTGTTCTAAACTCTTTTCTAGTAACACAATATCCCATTTCATGTGTTGTCAAATGTCTTGAACCATATCCTATCACTCCTTCAGTAATATCTTCCTTAATTTGAGATAAAACTGAACCTATGGCTCCAAAACTAGCATCCGTATCGATAAATAATAGTCGATCTGCCCTTGGAAATTCTAATATTGGTGCTTCACACAAAAGTTTCTTTAAATTGATAAAACTTTTTCTACATTCTTCATTCCAAACCATCATTTTATCATTACCTTACGTGGCTGCATACAAAGGTGCTGCTATCATTGAATGATTCTTAATAAACCGTCGATAATAATTCGTTAAGCATAAGAATGATTTCAATTCTGTGACACTTTTTGGTTCGGTTGCATTTTCAATTTCTGAAATCTTTCTTTTATTTGTTTGAATTCCCTTCTCACTCACTGTATGTCCAATGAAATTTAATACGCTTTTATAGAACGCGCATTTCTCAGGATTAACTTTCAAACCGGCATCTCTAATTCGTGTGAACACTTCAAATAGAAGTTTATCATATCATGAGTTTCCTTATTTTCTGCATATATTAAAATGTCATGAAGATGTACAACCACTCCTTTAAAAATTAATCCTTCCAATATCTGATGCATCAATTTCTGAAAAGTGGCAGGGGCTGTTGACAAACCAAATGGCAACCTGTTAAAACAGAACTGTCCCTCTTTTGTACTAAATGCCGTCTTCGTTTGGGAATTTTCATGCAACTCTACCTGATAATAGGCCTGACCTAAATCAATTGATGAAATTATTTTTGACTTACCGAGACAATCCAATAACAACTGCATGTCTGGCATCGGAAATGAAAACTTTTCTGTGACTGAATTTAATAACCTAAAATCTAGACACATTCTTATAGAACCATCTTGTTTTCCAACTATCACAAGTGGTGTGTTCCACGGACTATGACATTTTCTCACAACTCCAGCGTCTAATAAATTCTTTACTAACTCTTCAATTTTGCTTTCTAAGTGCATGGGTTGTCTTCTGGGATTTTGTAAAATTGGAGGACCTGAAGTCGTATTTCATGTGTTATTACTTTTGTATGACCTAAGTCAAAACTCGATGCCATAAAAATGTTGCTAGACTTAAATATTAAAGTACCCAACTTCGAATTTCTGTCCAACTTCAGCGTCGATAACGCCAACTCTAACCGATCAGAATCTGTAAATCTCTTAGTAACCAATGCGGCATCAATATTATTGACTTCTTTAAGCTCCATGCCAAATATGCTCATGGTGTCTACCCCTCCAATGAAATCTGGATGAATTTTTCTGACAATAATAACATTCAATTCTCGACATTTGTTGTTCCATTTTACAACGATATTTACGCTTCCGAGAGGTTTCTCGTCTTCTTTATAAAATACTCCACTCAACCGTACTCTGCTTTCCATCAATGTTGGACTGCCAATCAATCTCCAACATTTTGCACTCATCACATTGATTGAAGCTTTTGAATCCCATAGCATTTGAACATAAAATTCATTTATTTCCATCGTACTTCACTTCTTATCATCATCCTTCTTAAACATCACATCCTTCGTTACAACATTTCGTTTTTTATACTCATCTACTGTCTCGACTCTACTGACGATATGTAAACAACAGGGTCTTCTTGGTTTTTTTTCTCAACATTATGCATGACTGGTTCTATCAATTCTTGTGATCTATCGTCGTCTTCTTCGTGTATACAATACAATCTTCGTTCCGGTCTTTGAGTATTACTTCTTGAATTTACTAACAAATTACAACTTCTAAATGAATGACCTTCTTTACCGCATATTAAGCATTTGTCCTTCAACGGACACTTAAATCGCATATGATCACTTTGTCCACAACAAAAGCATTGACCAGGTCTTAGCCTTTCTTCTTCTGGCTCAGGTAATCCACAACATCTATTATAAACCTTTCTCGCGATATGTTTCATCATGATTTTGTTTCACTGATGATAAGTCACAAATCTTATCCATAATGGACTTCTTCTTTGTAAATGTATCATTAAACCATTCACGAGCTATTTCATTTGTTGTGGAGATGTCTTTAAATTCTTTCCTGAGAATAGATACTTCTTCAGACAATAACAAATCAAAAATACTTACTAAATTTAGATCATTAAGGATCATCCAATCTTCAATATTTTTGAGCCATTTCTCTGTTTCTATCGTGCTTCGGCCATCGTATCTTCTGATATTAAAATTTAAAATATCTTTTGTCTGTTTAGGTAAAGATTCCATAACCATCTTTCTATGTTGATTTCTTGTCACTACGTGAATCGGCTCGATTTCCTCGGCGTGGTCGCCAGTTACAATTTCTTCACAACTCATAATAATAAATAACAATTAATAAATGAAGTATATTTAAATTTCTATGTTAGTACCTTTTTTTGGTACTTGGATGATTTGGTAATATTATATGGCTCCCATATCTTTCTTTGAGAATGTCAATGCAGTAAATAAATGTACTTATTAAGGATAGCCATAAATAATGTCGGCTTTTATTGTTGATTTAAAGTTTATTTTACAGGCATTGCTAAGTGAACTCGTACCGGGGTTTTTGGGTAGTGATTTTTGTTAAAATGAATCAATGTTTGTTTGAATGAATGATTTTGTGTTACGGTAAATGTATATTAAATGAATTAATTTTGGCAAAACTACTGTTAGAAATGAAGAAATACTAAAATATCCATTGCATTGTAGATTGATTGTGCAATAGTGTATGAATTACTATTTTAGGTTTAAAGGTAATCGAGCACGTTGGGCGTGTTTACTTCACAATTTCTAATGCAATTTTAGTTTATTCTCTATGAATGAATTTTGATTTAGAATGATAAAATATTGAATTTTTCAGTTTCTTTTCTATTTTATCATCCTTTTCCCGTTAGTAGTGGTATACTCTATTGTAGAGTCTTATTATCCTGTTTTCACTTGAACAGTTTGTCAGTGTTTTTATTATTTGTAATTATTTTTATAAATTTATTAAATGTACACTTTCAGAAATTGTTTTTGTCATTCCAATTCAATGTTACATATTATTAAACGTCTTTTTTGAGACTATTTTCCACGACTTTTCATTTAATGGAATTTTGGCCATATTTTCTAAAATCATTGACTTATTTCACTTCCATCTAACGCGTTTAAGCCTTTTTTACTTCTAATACTCTTTTTATGTGATTTGGTGTAATAACTGTATCTCTATCACAAGTATCGGCTAAACTTCAGAAATTTCACAAGATTTCGACTTTTATCAAAATACTGTCTAAATCTTTATTATTGGCCTTCTTGGTCGATTAGATTCTATTCAGGATGTCTCAGACTATAAAAAAACTCGAATACTTTAAAGTGATGAGCGGAAGGTTAGTTTGACACGCAACTACATTTTTCTTTTGCCAATTCCTTAGATATTTTGTTATTATCCAGCCAAAATTTATTTACTTATGATTTTACTCAGTCAAAATTTGTCCTAATATTAAATAATATCAACTTTGTTGTCTAAACTTTTGACTTTGTTTGTTTCATGAATGGATGTGTTAGACTTCGGCACATAATTCATTTCCATATAAAATGATTTTGTTCTTAGAAACTAATAGAGATAAAAATATTCTTTTACTCATTCTAGACCTGCTTTCACTTTAAATGATCCATGAGTATTTGCTGCAGTTTACAAAAATACTCTTAATATTTATTGCATTTAGAAACTTTCACAAACTATAATTATGAATCACTTTACTCTTTATGGTATCTAGCGCTTTCAGTATGACACATTTTAATCACTAATCGGGTCTTCACTAAGCCAATCTACAATGCCAATGATGCTCTCAAGTTTGCACTTGTTTGTAACCATTGAGTATGATCACAGTGTAGGACACATCATATATCAGCCTCCAGGACCATGGCGGTCACATGTGCCCATTGCCACATTTATATTATTGTTAGGCCAAGGCTGAATTTTAGACCTAAAATTATGATTATGATGGAATGCATCGTATATAAAAACATATAACAACAATAAACCAATTCGAATCAGGGCGACAAAACAAGAATAAGAACGGAAATCAGGAAAATTTCCATAAAATCAGAACAAAAAGAATATAAAGACCAAATTATAATAGAAAACAAATAAAAATTTAAAATAGCTCATCAAAACGGCGAGATCCATCATGGCAGCCAAATGACCTAATAAAATTAACAAAAACAAAATTTAAGTTTTAAAATAGTAAAAATTAATAAAAGCATTAACAAAATAGCTAATAATATAAGAATTATATACTAAAATATTACAAAATATGAAAAGTTCTGGAAATGCATATATTCATCATGATGGCAAATAAAAAAAAATAAATCAAAAATAAATTTATAAAATAAAAACAAATATTAATTCACAAAAATCGCCATTAAAATCGAAAAAAATTAAGAATCAAAATTTATTAAAATTATAATAATTCGAATTTGACAGGTTTGATAGAAGATATCGACGGAGAGTGGCTGTATCGACCCAGTGCTAAATGGGAGAAGGACGTAAAGAAAATTCAATAGCGAAATATCGGGATGCCAGAGTCAGTCGGCTGGTATGCTAAAAATCCATCACGGAAGCGCGGACGCCTTTGCAAATGAAGCTTGAGTTTATGAACTTCTTAACTTTATTTGCCATCAATTTTTTTATTTGCCTGCCTTTTTAAAATCAATATTTTAATTGTCATATTAATTTTCGGTCTGAATGAAAACGACTGCTTGTGTGAATGGATGATGTTTTTTGACCCTTGAAGACATAACTCATCCAGATAAATAAAAGTATGTCATTAATTTATTATTGTATCACGAAGCGCGTATGGTTGTAGAGGGAATTTAGTAAAGGAGACTGTTTTTCGTGCTGAGATGAGGATGATGAGTCGATGAATGAATGCGGAATGAGGGCAAGTTAACAACACCAAGACATAGGTCATAAAATCCTTACTGAGATTAAGAACCCTATATTGATTTAATGCAATTCAAAGCAAGAGGCTGACAACGGTAAAATTGATAAGCATAATTGGCAAGCATGAGAGTTATGATGATAGCTAAATAAGACATCGGGGAAAAGCATCCTTAACTATCAGGTTATCTTTTATCGACCTGACTGGAAAATGCCTAACCACCTCCTTGTCATTCAGTGCTACAATTAATGAAAGACTTGAGAACCGACCGGGAAAAGGCTCAGAAACAAGCAGATAACCTGCAACTCCGCGTAAATAAGTTTAAGGAACGGTGCCGGGAACTCGAAGGTACTTGGTTCAGTTCCACGAAGATGCGGAAGCGCTTGAAGCTGATGCAACAGCTGCAACATCTGAGCACCCAAAATCAGACGGAGATTAGAGCACTCCAAATGAAATATGAAGGCTGGAGACCTAGCTGAATCAAGAGGAGATCGTCCGTGAGTTGACTAAGCAAATCCGACAAATGGCAAAGGAGATGACGGAGATCTCCCATTGATCCCAATTAGCTGGTCCTTCGAAGAGAAGACGTCTAGGTAGACTTGAGAGTGCCCAACTCAAGAAAATCTGCCTGGCCAATACTTTCAGTGATCCCACCTAATGACGCTTATCGACTGTATTTTAAATCGGTTAAATAAAGGAGCTAGGTTTTGCATCTTAGAATTCACTTTCTAGATATAATATAGACGAAAAGATAGTCGATCACCAAGAGTAAATAGGGACCTAAATAAAAATCGGACACAAGCCTTCGATCGGCAGTCCTTAGACCCATTTGAGTACTTGACAATTAGAGTATTGACAATACATGCTCACTTTTTGCTTGTACTAAACCCATGATACAGTATCAATGTTGATTAATCAACGGGTATCAAGTGGTGTGACTCACTTGTATTCTAGGTTACGCTGGAAACAGTACGGAAGTGTAAAATGCGCTCTACTTTTAACCCACCATATTGTACTTCAATCAACAAGTTTTCGATTTTTTATACGAAACAAGACTCCATGTTTTCAAAATGTATCTTGGTTTACATGGACATTTTGAAAAATTTCCTCTTAGTGCTTTACCAATTATAATTAATCTTTACCTTTTCAACAAAAAGAATTCAAAATTAATACTAAAATTAAGTCATATCCATTATGCAAATTTTTTCCATATTAAGGATTTTCCAACAATTACTCTAATATATATTGCAATACATTTTTAAATAATTAATTTTACATTTATATTAAAAATTAGTTAAAGTTATTTTCTAATAAAATGATTTGTCTAATCTAATGAAAAATATTACTTCTTGTTTTACGAGTTAGAGTTACATATTTTCTAGAGACAAAAGCTTGTATATTTTAATTGCTGAATTTATAATAATTTAATAAAAAAAATTACGTTACAATTATAGTCATACGAAATTATAATTTGATAGTAATTAATTTAATTTTTAATCTCTTAGGATATTTAATTAATAAATCATAAATATATTATGTAATCATTTCTATTTTTACATAAAAAAGTAAACTTTTTAAATTTGTTTTTAATTATTTGAATATTATTTATTAAATGGAATAATAATATTATTTTCAGAAAAATAATTTCAATAACCAATGATGAATGATAAAATTACTCACAGGCCAAATGCGGATAAATCATGTACCGTAATTACAATTGAAGACACCTTTGAATTAACTAAAGAAGAATTTGAGAAATTGACAGTTCATAATAAAATGTCTGCAATGTGGAATCAGAAATATATCGATTTGTCAATTTTCAAATACTCGCATTTAGCTGGGATTTTTCTTTACATTTTTCTTTCTGTAACAGAATTGTATATTTTGAGAAATCACGTGATTTCTGCGGTGTTTCAAGATCCATTTGAGCGGTATTGGTACCGAGTTGTGTGTTGTTACTTGTTTTACATAGCCACAGCTCATTGGCTATGCGTCTTGTTATATGATTCGTTTTGGAATCCAAACAATCAAGATTCGACAGCCTTGAAAAATAAAACCCTTTGGGAAGATTATGATGAAGTTTGTTTTTGTTTTAAAATTGTTTTTCTTAATGCCAATAAATCAATAAGTGGAATTTAACTTCATTTATTGATTTATTTTCATTGGATAAAGGAATTTACTCTATGCCTTTCATTCGCTGGTGGATTTCGCCTAGACAGCTATTAAAAGGTTTAAAAATTTTCTATATTTTGGTAAAAGAAAAATGTTTTCTCCTTGGAAAATTTAAATTTTCCGCCACTGAAGTCTTGAAGAAATACTAAAAAACCTTCGCATTACAGTGCAATGAAACATAAACACAAAATTGCACTTTTTGCACATTTTTGCACTATAAAATCAATATTAGCACTTTTTATAGTACACGGTGCACAGTGTAACTAAAAGTGCCCTCACTTTAGTCAGCATATTAAAAACCGCCTCTGACTGAGGTCAGAAAGTACACTTTGCACTCAAATCAATATTGCACTTTAAAAAGTTTTTTGCCCGAAATTTTTTTTTAAAATAATGTGTGTGCAATGGGAAAGGGGTAGGTGCTAGACTGTGGGGTGTCCCCTCGCGCCCATGTTAGGATCTAAATATTAAAAAGGCCCCATTTAAACCACTTTATTTTTCTCCAGATTCTGAAAACCATCAGAAAATATTTATAAGACTGAGTCTAAATTAACTTAACAGCACGTTAGATGTAACAATCTTACTAGTTTAGAATAAAATAAAACATGTCCTATGGTCTATACTCATAGCAGCCTATTGGACCTTTTTTTAGATAATACCATACAACATAATAAGAGCGATCTGAAATACTTCTCCCTCAATCAAACTTTCAGGCAGATCCAGTATTTTACACTAATAAGATATTAAACACAAGAATGATAGGAAAATTGTGTCAAATCTGACCATGCCAACCAGGACGATAAAATAAATGCTGTACTTTATAGCGAGCTATCGAAAAATTTTAGTTTGCAGCTTTGGCATCAAAGTTGCATCCCTATAAATTGTCAACTATCTAACTGCAGCGGTTTAGGCTATGCGAACACCAAAAGGGGGCAATTAAACCCACAAACATATTTAGAGTTTTATATATAAGATTATTATAATTAAATTTTGTTGTTAGTGAAATAAATTTTATGACAGATATTGGAATCAAGTCGAAAGAAACGAGTGCTTGATAAATGTGCAGTTACAACAACAAAACATAGTAATCGAATGGTTGATTATTTGCCAGAAGAAGAATCTGGCCTCCAGTGGCGATTTTGTGTTATATGCCAATGCGATGCCCCTCCTAGGTATGAGAATGGATTTCGATAGAACATTTTATTGTGAATGATTTAGAGCCCACCACTGTGTAGTTTGTAACAAATGCATTCTCAAGCGTGATCATCATTGCTTTATTACTGGCCGATGTATTGGGTATTGTAACCAGAGATATTTCTATTTCTTATGCCTTTTTGCTTTTATTAATTCTGTCATTGGAGTTGTTGCTGGAGCTTATTACATCACTTATCATTCTATCATTGGATCACAATCAATGTGGGGAAGTCTATTTATTCTTAAATCGGTTAGTAATTTTACTTATACTGTATTATTCAAGGTTCCTCCCTACACAATTGTTAGCGTTCCTGGTTATTAAGTCATGATATTTGCATATTCCCAGTAGTTCTCGTAATAAGTAGCGTAATTGACAACAACTCTGTTTCGAAAATTATTTCCTATTAATTCTTTTTCCTGGTCCTACAAAATCATTAGACGAATTTACGTGATTAGTATATTCTCCAAAGACCTACTTACATCTCGATCAACATTTTTGTAACTCTTGCAATCCTATCAAACTCTTAGGTTCATACACTGCTTTTCCGTTTGAGGACCATTTTCCTTTCGCAATCAAAATTTTCAGCTCTTTAACTACCTCACATTTATATATTTCTATCGAGTTACCGAGATCCGCTTTTTCATCAACAAAATTTCGTCAGTTTTTTCGTGACAGTTTTATGGAGTCTTTGAATTTTTTAAGGTTTTAAATAAATGTTAATCGAATTAAAAAATAATGTGATCAATTAATAAATGTGAAAATCTGATACAAATAATGCAAAAGACGATCGTTCAATATCGTTGGAATGAAAAACTATGCTTTAAAAAATTTTAATTTTTAAAAATCAATCTGAACCACAATTTTAATCAAATTAAGCGGCAATTTAGGCAGGATCCGTTAAAATTTAAAACTTGTTTGATTTCATTTCTTATGTTTTGGATCACATGAGGCTTTACTCAACCAAANAATTGACTGGGACAGTTGGCGTGCGTGTATGTTATATATATATATATATATATATATCAATCAGGGACGCTCTACCATATAGGCGAACTAGGCGGCCGCCTAGGGCGCAAAAATATTTTTCTAAATTATTTCTCGAATACATAAAAAAAATTATTTATTATGATATCTTTAATTTTTCTCTTTCACAATTGTCACTCCTATATTAGTTTGTACTATTATTTATTTATTTTGAAACTGCATATATTATTATATTTTGAAATGGACAAATATTTTATTTCACTCAATAGAAAATTTATTATGAAATACCTACTCGTTGAATTAACCCTACACTGCATATTGTATCACTGGTGATACACAATTATCTTATTAGAATAAAAACTGTCTCGCTCTTGTTCTCGGTAAATGTTCTCTCATATTACATTGTATTGGCTATATTTGCAATATAATACAAAAATAACCGTAATGTAATTCTCAATAGTTTTGTATTACCAAATCAATTTTTAAAAACGTCTTACAGTTTAAGTGAAAGTGTACAAATAAAAAGTCATGCAGTGTAGGGTTAAGAAATTTAAATTATTAAAACATAATGTTTCAGTTGGCATTCTTTAAGGTAAACGCTTCATAAAAATTCGCCTAGGGCGCTACGCTTGGACAAAATTTCTTGAGCCGCTCCTGTATATACGGTATATACTGACAAATACCAAATATATTATAAAAGGTAATTAAACACAAACAATAACCTCCACTTTTATTAAAATAAAATTAATTAATCAACCTTGTTTATCTTTGAATAGAAAAATTTCTTCTGGTTAATTTTCGGATGGATTTGTCTTGGGTAAAAAATCGATCTTTTGTTTTAGGACCCTTAGGTCTTTCAATCACTTTCTCGAATTATATTTCGGAAGAATGCATTTATAATCAAAATTTATAGTCGTTATATGGAATTTTTATCAATTTCACGACCTTTTTCTTTAGCTTTAAAATTATCCGACTTCTAAGATGTTACACTGATATAGTAGCTACTAAAGTTGTATATTTTCTTTTTCTTTAATAATAATCCTACGAATGATCTTTTAATACGTGCTTGATATAATTTCCGAATATATTCTGTTTATCTGGTTTTGTATCTTTGATTTTTTAATTCTTGTTATTGATTTTTTTAAATTTGTTCAATTTTCTATAGCGATAATTTACCATAGTTTTTTTTAAAAAAAGGAAAAAATTTTTCTCCACGTGTAACGTGCAAAATTGTAACTTACATTGAATTAAGACGAACAATAAAAAAATAAAATATAATAATACATTACAATTACTAATGTAGCGATCGTCAAAATTTTAAAATACATAAATTTTTCTAAATTAATCGTATTATTATAAATTGTTGAAAATTGAAAACAAATGTAATCAGTTACAAATAATCGTGACATTGATGAATTCTTTTAATAAATTTGTTTCTATTTGTTGGAAGACTTTAGATAGATAAGATTTATTATCAACTACAAAACTGATTATCCCTTAGGAGAAAGTAATTATCTGGAACAAGATACACAATATCGCCTTTGACATACATTACAAAATATTCAGTCATACAAATTCAACATGCATGAATATTAAATAATTTTGAATAGACATTATTTACAGTCATTTTACACAATTACGAAACTATCTCATTCTCCATACCTAAATGAAGCTGACGCACAACTTTCTCGGAAAATATTTATTAATTCCTATCTTTATCAGCTTGATCTTTTCCTACCAATAGGCATTGGACAGGTTCAACTAATCGCTTGGTATATGTTACCTGCTATGAAACTCATAGACGGACATTCTGGAGCCCTAATCATCAATGACTGCACAAAAATTGGGTCAGTCAGATTAGCATCTACGCTGGCGAGCCATTGGACCTTGGGAGTGCTAATTCTTAAACATCACTAATTCCTGCATTATCTAGTACATGGGTGGGGAACCTTTTTATTTCCTTAGGTCATATTGAAATTTGTCGCCACTAAATGGGGCCGCAGTCAAAAAGTATTATAACATTAATTAATTTTATTTTAAATCTTTTGTTTATATACAGTTAGTAATTAAAACAATATTTATAATCAGTCTCCAGATTTGAAAAATGCAGCTGTACGAAATATTCTGGAAAATGTTTATTATTTATGAATCGAAAAATTGATGCAAATAAGTCATCATTTCACAAATGAGTGCTCAATAATCTTATTTATTCATCTACATAGGTTTTGTATTTATGGACGTGAATGATTGAATTTTATATTTCGTTCTTTGTACTCGGCGGGATGCTTGTACAGTACGGTATATATACAGTTCAGTAGTTACAACCATTTTTATTTGTAAATCCTCAAAATTCAAAGTTTTTTTATATAAATTAAAATTTATTTAGATAAGGCTCCAGAGACCGCAGGTTCCCCACTCCTGATCTAGTATTTACAAAAAAAAATAAGAAAATAATAAACTTAATTCTTTTTTATGCGTTAGATTCCTTTCTCAGAAAAACGCATAAAAAATTGCATTAAAAAAATGAGTGTATATTATTAAATATTTAATAATTATCTCTGTTGTTTTAATAATAAATTTTGGATATAGCGTTATTTTAAATCTATGAATTTAAAACCGTAACTGGAAATCACGCTAAAATATTATTGCTGTTAAAAAGTAGCAAGAAAAGAAATTTATAGTAGAAGAGTGGTTGAAAAAAGTACGAGACTTTTTTTCGTCGAAAAACATTAGGTATTAAGATGGAAGTTTTTTGGGGTTTTTTTGTGGATTATTCCCATTCTTATCGCAGTGTTAAATTTTTGCTTTAACAATTTTTATTAANCCAAAAGAAATCGTATATTCAACTTTAGTCAATCAAGATTTGTTAGATTTGGTATTTTAACATTGGTCATTGAACGAATTAAGTAACCTATATCGTTCACATTTATTTCAAGGAGACTGGCTTATAGTGATAATAGTTAGAACATAATTGTTCATTTTACTAATTCTTTTTCCAAAAAAATAAGCACTTCTTATACCTTTTGTAGCTTCTATTGGTAGGATATTGAGTGGTATATTTACAGTTTAACCAATAACACATCATTCGCCTGTATTAAGCTATACACAGAAAACTGCTTGGCTATAAATAATTCCTGAGAAGATATGATGTGTCATTGGGGATATTGAGCTGAAATTATACAGAAATACCATTGAAACATCCGTTAAAAGAGCAAGAAAGAGTTTACCAGCAGAATCATGAGAGACATTGCTCTAGAATTAATCGGTTCTTTTTTCATAATGTGAAGCGTTTTATTATGAAATGAAATCTTACGTTCTTGTTGGGGCACCCTGTTATTATGATTCTTTTAAAGTAAACATTATGAAATTTTATTTATATTTATTTAACAATAAAGTTAGCAAAAGGAAACATGCAATTCTCAAATCTTTCAGAAATGGTCATTAGCCATTCATCTATATCAGTGTTTCTCAAACGGTGTGCCGTGAGGTTGAACCAGGTGTGTTGCGAGACTTTTTTTCCAAAAAAAAGTTGGTAATAAAAAAATACTAAAAATAACAATAAATTAACAATAAAGTTAGCAAAAGGAAACATGCAATTCTCAAATCTTTCAGAAATGGTCATTAGCCATTCATCTATATCAGTGTTTCTCAAACGGTGTGCCGTGAGGTTGAACCAGGTGTGTTGCGAGACTTTTTTTCCAAAAAAAGTTGGTAATAAAAAAATACTAAAAATATATCAAGTTTTTTATTGTGAAAAAGTCGCTTCTGTGGATCAAGATTACAAAGAATTGTCTTTATTACCTTATAAAAATCTCTCGTAATCATATTTAATTAGTATAGACTAAAAAGTAGCTTTTTTATTTATCATTGGAAAGTCAAAAAATTTGTAAAAATATTTGATTTTTGGACAGGTGTGCCGCGAGCGAGAAAAGTCTGAGAAACACTGATGTATATATTTATTGTCATATTTATACATGATTTAATTCAGCTCTATATGTGGTTATGGACAAAAGAACTGGAATCTTATTTATTCATTATTATACTTCATCTGTATCTTTTCCCACTCATTGGAGCAATGTGTTTTGGATTTGTTTGTATACAAACTGCCGTTATACTCAGGGTAAAGAAATTTGGTATTTTTTATTTAATTTTGCTATAAAAAATAAGGGTTTGACTTCGGATGAGCTCAAGCATTGCCAAGACATCAAAGTAAATATCGGATTTCGTCAAAGGTGGCAGCAAGTATTCGGCAGATTTTGGATTTTAAACTTTTTCATGCCTTCCCAAATATTATTTAAACTGGAAGGTAATGGCATTGATTGGCCAGGGTTGATCAGTTTAAATGGTCTGGCGTCTCTAAAAGCAGTACAAATAGTTTATACTAGTGTTAGGAGAATTAAAATTAAAATTAAATGTTGTCTTTGTTTAATTTTAGTTTAATTTTCACTGATAAAATGTCGTATGTGTCAGTTCGCTTTTTTCATTCTTGATCTCTCCAATACGACCACAAGAAACCCAACCATTAGACATAATGTAAGAAACAGGCCGCAATTGGGCAATAAAAAACGAATTAAAATAAAAGTTAATTCTTTTCAAAAAAAGGCGAGAAACAAAAACGATTCAAAAGGTGCTTCTGCTTTTTCCGGAAATTATCGATTTTGTTGATATATATATATATATATATATAGGTGTGTACGCTGGCGCATTTTTGTTATTCAGATACATATTTACACATTACCCCTTTGATTTCTAAATGATGAGGCCATGGGTGTTACATGGAAGTTTAAAATTATTTATTTTCGGGTGAATGACAGTCATTTGAGATTGTGCTCGTTGACCTAGTTTTGGCTACTGGCGAAATCCTATTCAGTAGTTGTCGTTATAACTCTATCTTTAACAGATATTGGCGTTAACGGAAAAGATAAAAGAACAAAGTGTGGCGTGTGTCGGCTCTTTGTAGGGATTGTAAATTTACCGATTTTTTCATTTACCGGTAAATCGGTAAATGAAAATAAAATTACCGTTTAACCGGGAAATTACCGGGAAATTTTTTTTCTAAAAGATAAAATAAAGTTGACAACAAAACAAGTTTAAATTTCCATTTCACGATTTTATTTCAAAAATATAAAATATGAAAAATATGAAAATTAATGTATTATTATAAATCTGAACTATAATAATATTTTAAAAACAAATAAATATAAAGTAAAAAAATAATAATGACACAGAAATAGCTTTATTAATTAATAGTTTTCTATTTATTAACATTTTTTGAAAAATATCTCCTCAAAAAACTTAAATTATTTAAAGTGCTCTCCCCTAATTTTGTCCTTATTTCTGTACAAAATAACTCAGAGCCCGAGAATACCCTTTCTGAATCAACACTTGTTGGACGAATTGTCCTCAAATAATTATATACCATTTGAATATACTTTCCTCGTATTTTCTCTTGAAGGAAGTACTCTAATTCTTTTTTCACAATATATTGTCATTTTTTTGTTTTTTTGTTGTGGAACTGATCCTTCCTGGCATTCTGTTTTCGGTTTATCAGATCGTATAATTTCTGCTTCATAGGCATTTCTACATTAACTGTAGAAGTGTCAATATTTTTATTATCTGAATCTAAACTGGTATTCAAATCAGGATGATTTAAGTAAATCTGACAATCAACAATAATAATCGAAAGTATTTCCCAATACTTTTGATTATTGTTGCTTTATTGGTGATATGAAAAATATCGTAGTTTTCCTGATTCGAAAAAACCAAATTAGAGTCTGTCAAATATTGAGAATATCTGAATAGATAGTTCTTCTCTCCTTTATGCTGCACATTAAGGTTTTCAGTGCTTAAAATCATTTTGTTTAGACAATTCATCCAACATAAATTTCAACGTATTTTTATGAATTTGTTGTTTTTAATTGATGTCCACTCATCTGTAGTAACTTACACTTAATAGTACACTTAACATAGTACACTTAATGTTGTTTTAATATTACACTATTCCTACAGCTACCATTGTCATATTGTCATAGGATATTAAAATGTATTAATAAGGATTTTGGTGGACAATCAATCTCGAATTAAATTCAAATGAACTAACAAGAAATTCTGATTGATAATATTGATAAAAAATGTTAATAAATAGAAAACTATTAGTTAATAAAGCTATTTCTGTGTCATTATTAGAAGTTATTATTATTTTAAACAGTTTTTAGAAGTTATTTTTTTATATAAAAAGTTAGACCCGTCGCCTTCAATTTCAACTCGTGTGTATTGAGATCAGCGCAAAGTTGATTCAGTGCAGTTGATTTTCTCTTCAGTTTCTTTGCGTTTCGCTCCGAACGTGATAGATTCCGTCGCTTATGTTTGATGGTCGGAGGGATAGGCGTAGTGACGTTGAGATCGATGTCCGGAATGATGTTGGATGTTGGATATTGTTTAGACCGATCAGGCGGTCACTAATGAGGAGCATCTGGTACAGGAGACGGCTGGCGTGAAGATAAGATGATGCCCTTTTTTCAGCAATTGGTTTTCTTATAATAATCGTCATCATTTGGAGCTACTTCCAAAATATTTTGAGCAGGAATCCGCCCTTAATTTATTACCTTATCTTAATGATTAAATTATATTTCGAAAATTTGCCCAGAGAAATGCCTTTATTTTTATTAATATTCTTTATATCGATCGTTAAAACTGTTTTTCAGAAATTTGAGTACGGATCCGCTCTTAAATTTACATTTTAAACACGATGATCTGACCTAAGTGACTTAATTTGCACTATTCGATTGATCAATTTTAGATTTCATGCAACTAACTCATTCCTCATTGTGATTTGTCGTCAGTTTAAGTCAATAGTACGTTAGATGCTTGCTACTCATAGCCCACTGAACATTAGGTGATGGAGTTCTTAGTGTAGTGTAATAATGTTATTTAGAATGACGACTAGACTAAAAAGCTCGACATCATACCCGACCTCCTATATGAGTTAACCATGCCGTTTGACGTTCCGTGGTTACTGGTCTTACCTGTTGCTAGCATGGTACGGACACATGCGAGCTTTCCAGTTGTAAACATCGTCACGTAAGGACATTTCTGCCACCCCTCGCCATTTTTCACATTGAGCACAAAGAGTTTACCGATAAACAGTGCAGTAATGCCGCTCCATGCCTCCTAAGTCAAAAGTATGTTTTATTTTGCTGACTTGTAGCGTGGTGTGGTACCTATGGGCCAAAAACGATATACGATTTTAGTCAGAAAATGATGTCGTTTGAAAATAAAACAAAGAAAAATAAAAATCTTTGACTATATCATTTAATCATCTTACAACATAGTACAAACTAATAAAATCATTACCTCTTCTACGATTTACACGCTTAAAATTTCGTTCGTAAATTTCTTACACAACTTGGATCTACAAATTGGATTAAGTTGTGACTGAAATGCGTCGGCATATTTAGCCTAATTTTGGTGTGCGAGTATGTGTGCGTGTATTGATTCAGTAAAATAAGATGGAATTATTTTTATTTTGATTAATTTTTAATTTCAATTTTATCAATTTTGATGGCGATTTCTTATAACTTATTATTTATTTTATTTTCTAACTTTTATATTTTATTTATTTTTAGTTAATTTCATCACCATGATAAGCATGAGCATTTTCTAGAATATTGTATGTTGTTTTAAGGATTTTAATATATGACTCTCATTTCTTTTAATTCTTAAGTTATTTCATTTTGATTGTTTGATAATTTAGTTACTAAATTTATATATTTTAGTTAACTTCAACTAGCTAATTGGCAGCCATGGTGGATCTCGTAATTTATATAGATTATTCTAGTGTTTCTGGTTATTTCTATTATAATTTTTATTCTTAATTCGTTTTTTGATGATGTTTAAAAGAAATCTTTCTCGTTTCCTTTCTTACATTCTCTTATTACCATTAATTCAAATTTGTTTACTCCTGTTATGTGTCTATGTTATGTTTGAGTTCGTTTTGTGTAACACTTCTTGCTTTTGTCTTATTTTTACTTTAGTTTTGTATATATTATTTTGTTGTTTGGTGATTCTATTTGGTTGTGTTTAATCAATGTTTTGACTTGTTTTGAGTTTGACTTCATTTGATGTTGTGTCTGCATGCTGTTTCCGACGCATTCAGGTAACGTTTCCTCCTAAAATCAAGTTTTGCCCAACACTATGTATTAGAAGTACCTAGGGTATCTCAATTTAGAATAAATTCCAGCAACCACAGGTTGTATAGTTTTTAAACTACTGTTGAAATTTGAATGAACAAGGAGTGGGCCGATAGTAGGTTGTAGATTCAGTGCTTAAACGCGCATGATTTAGAACAGTGTTTCTCAAACTATGGGTCGCGACCCATTTTTGGGTCGCGAAAGAATTTTTGGTGGGTCGCGATGACTAGAATAACTAGAGTTAAATAGAGTTATTCTCATTAAATAAACATTTATTTTAAAATTAATCTTTGTCATGTGTGTCGCAATAAAATTTTTGGCATGAAATGTCAAAAATTTGGGTCGTGATCAAAAAAGTTTGAGAACCACTGATTTAGAAGGATCCCGATCAGTGTGCTCATGACAACCCTCATGTTGGTACTGCCCATTGTCGGTGAAAGATACAGGGCAGGTGAGCTATTGTCTTTTGATTACTTTTTTTTAAGTTTCAAACGGTTTTTGACTGTCTTATGTCTGTGAATTACTTGTCCCTTATCGTGATGACCTACAACCAAGTGATTCCAACTATATCAATTTTGCGGATCGTTTTTCTCATTGCTTCGGACAAAAAACATATACTATTAACCCTGAGTAGGAAAAAACAAAAGCACAAGTTATGATAAAGATATTCATTAATAAAACAATAACAAAACAAATAAAATCCCAAATCTAAGGGTAAATGTTTGACAGGATCATTCTAGAATGTTTATTGTCCATGAGCCCGGCTTTATCAGCCATTGTGTAAGGAAATGAGTAAAAAACAAGAAATCGTTAATTAATTAATTAAAGAAATTTTGAGTTTGGTAAACAACAAAAGAACGCAAAATGGAATTCAAAAAATCATTAAAAGGATAAAATGATTAATGGGAAGATGTGGAAAATGATTATCATATAGAAAATGCACAGTAGGGTAATTAATTATACAAAGAGAGCATGAAAGGATTTAAGTTGAGAATCATTAATTAAATTGATTATACAGTCATACCCCGGATAACGTTGCCCCGAATAAAGTTGTTTCGCTGTAACGTCGGTCCACCATGGTGAAAAAGGATCTTTTAAATCTTTTAAATCTATTTAATTGCGAATTTTTTTCTTAATTATAATTGCTTCGTATAACGTTGTTTCGGTTAACATCGCGTTTTTCTGGAACCATTTAACAACGTTAACCGGGGTATGACTGTACTACTATATAAGACAAGTCAAAATTAGAAAGCACCTACATTTTGCATCAGGCCGGAACGAAGAAATTGAGAATATGATTTGACGAAACCTATCGAATTTTTTGTAAATATCGTAAAGCAATGATTAAGAGAAGTCAACAGATCAATTAAAGTTGAATCAAAATCAAAATATTGAAGGTGGTCATTGTATTAAAGCGCAAGGAAATCAACAGCGCAGTTCAAAAATCAAAACGTATATTATTTTTTGTGGTAATAATAATTCTGTGTGATACATAACTCTGTGAAGTAATTAATGAGATAAATATTAAATTCTGACAATTTCGTATTCAATTGTATTCAATTTCGTATAAGCTACAATTTACAAAACTCTATATATCAAAATAAAATGCTTATTCTGACTATTTGATGTCTTGCTGTAACCACTTTAGTTCTGTACGTTCTACAACAATAATCAACTCTTTTCTTTAATCCTTTGACTTAATTTGATTCTTTCATTTTCCTTTCCGTTACTTCTATCTTCTGACTTTAATTTTTTCTTTAATCCTACTGTCAAATGGTTCGTCCTTACCTGAAGCAAAATGCCGATTGCTTCTAAGTTTGAGGTCTTTATATAGTTGAAACAATCGCATTGATTAATGGCGTTTCAACTAGATCGTCTCTCTTTGACAATCTTTTTTGTCGGCCTATTTCATCTCTTCTTCTTCGAAAGAAATAAATAATCGTCCCACTATGTGTCTCTCTTGTGATAATCTTTTATCTGCTTTCCATTACTCATACTGTCATGATAATGGTTTCCCAAAATCAATTTTGTTTACTTTTCTTTCTGTTAACTTAACTTAGGTTTTCCTTAACTTCTTAAGTGGTTTATTTCGTCAAACGAAATGCGCTCCTCGGCGACGAGTTTTGTTATCCGCTAGCGTATTTATACATCTTGGGCAGTGTTACAAAAAATAAAATAATATCTTATTGAATGATAATATGTTAACAAAAGTAATATTTATGATATATTTTTAACATATTTTGTCAATTTTATTGATGACGTATATATCCGTCATAGCCACTTAAGAGGTTAATTAATTAATTATTTTATGTTTTTGAACGTTTTCTTGCCTTTTGACCCTTTCTGAACATATTCTGATGAATCCATTCTCGCCATGATCTTTCCCATCATTTCCTTTACACCTGACCTTTTTTTCAAATTTTAATTCGATTTCTTGATTTTGAATTTTCAATATTCCTTTATTAAATATTTGGACATTTTAAACTTAAGAACCCTAACAACTCTAAATATAAATATTTGTTGGACGTCTTATTTCATAGAACACGAGGAGTCAGAACCAACGACTAGTATTATTTATTTAATCAAAATCCAACCATATTAAATTATTATTACTAAATCTTTGATTAAATAAATAATTTAATTATTTAATAAATTTGACAAATAAAAATAATTTAGATTTTTTTGAAAAACATTAATATAGATAATCATATACAATCTGATAAAAATCTGAAAAATTTGTTTGCGGTAATTATATTTTTTTCGATGCAAATACTGCCAATACTCTATAGTTTTAGTCTGTGTACAAATAAAACTACTGATTAACAAAAAATGAATACTTACTTAGTGCATCATTATTTTAAAATACTAAATTTGTTTAAATAAATTTTGACGAATTTCATTATTTAAATGGAATCTATAAAAGTGACGAAAGACGATAGAAAGCTTGCTAAAGATAAGAAGAAAGCGGAGAAGAAAGAAAAATTCCTCAGCAAAACTATAACTTTTAGTAACACTAATTTTGAAAAGGTTTCTATAGTTTTTTTTTTAAATATTTAATTTCTATTTAGAAAGTAAACGTTAAAACTTCAAATGCGACTGTAGTAGATATTAAAACACCAACTGGGTGTAAAAAGGATATTGAAAGAGAATTGCCTAATAGTTATTGCCCTCTATATACCGAAGAAGGTTGGTTTAGTTGGTGGGAAAATAAAGGATATTTTAAACCTGAATACAATGAAAAGAAATCTGATGAAAAATTTGTAATTATGATACCACCTCCAAATGTCACCGGAATTTTACATATTGGTCACGCTTTAACTTGCAGTATTGAAGATTGTATTGTTAGGTGGAACAGGATGCAAGGAAAACAAACTTTATGGCTTCCAGGAACTGATCATGCTGGTATTGCAACTCAAACTGTAGTTGAAAAAAAATTATTGCGTGAACGAAACCTCACTCGACATGATCTTGGCAGAGAAAATTTTATTAAAGAAGTTTGGAACTGGAAGGAAGAAAAAGGGGATTGCATTTTAAATCAGTTGAGGCAATTGGGATCGAGCTGTGATTTTTCTCGCTTGAGATTTACTATGGAAGAATCAATGAGCAAAGCCGTTACTGAGGTTTTTGTAAAGTTGTTTGATGAGAAATTAATCTACCGATCTAAGAGATTAGTAAATTGGTCTTGTTCATTGCGGTCAGCGATCAGTGACATTGAGGTTGATAAAGTTGAAATTACTAAACGCACATTTGTCAATGTGCCAAATTATGAAAAGCCAATAGAATTTGGTTGTTTGGTTCATTTTGCATACGAAGTTATGGATACTAAAGAAAAGGTATACGTTGCTACAACAAGAATAGAAACTATGTTGGGGGATACGGCAATAGCGATACATCCAGAAGATCCCAGATACGAGCACTTGCATGGTAAATTCGTATCTCATCCATTTGTCCAGTCAAGAATTCTTCCTATAATATGCGATTCTTTTGTTGATAAAGATTTTGGAACTGGAGCAGTGAAAATAACTCCAGCTCATGATCACAATGATTATGAAGTTGGAAAACGTCATAATTTGGAATTCATCAATATCCTAAGTGACGATGGCCATATTTTAGAAGGCTTTGGTGAATTCAGTGGAATGAAAAGGTTTGACGCAAGAGT